>PVLD010017450.1:0-41854 GCA_004027595.1 Dinomys branickii | reverse complement strand
GTGCTCAGGTAGATTTCAGATGCCCATATACAGTATCATCTAATACAACTTTCTTTCAGGCTTCAGTCTTCAATCTTAGGACATAAGTAAAGAATATCCTGTGGTATAAAATTGGAAGCATGCTCACCTTTTCAAACGCTTGTTATCTAAATGTCTAAGTATCCCCATCAGCTGCCAGCAAAGACTTTCCTGTTCACTGTATCACCAGTCACTTATGAGGTCCTGACTCCACTTTGTGTAGGACTTTGCATGTGTTTTAAACTTTGTTCCTGCATACCCGGGAGCTCATCAAACCCTCCCTCTTCACTGCACCTCCCTCATCTAAACTACTGTAATATTTTCTTAAGTGATCTTTTGCCACCAAACCCTATTTGTCTATTTTATTCTACAAACTGACAGAAGGCACTTTCTTAAAATATTGTCACAGAATGACTAAATGTCTTCCTACTGTCCTAGGATGATCAACGTATTCTTTATGTACTGTGAGACTTGAAGATCCCTCCATGATCTTTTCCCCCTCAGCCTTACCACCAGCTGTTTTCCCCAGCTGAGTCCGCACTAACCCTGATATACCACACATAGTTCTGTATACTGTATCATCTATTTTAAAATATCTTTGACATGTCTAACTTTCTTTAGTCCAAATGATGATCTACTCATCCTTCCAGAAGAGATACAAGTGTTTCTCCTAGATGATTTGTTTAGTTCTTCCAGAGCACCTAATCTTCTCCTCACTACTGAAGGTAATAGTGATTCCTTAGTTGCAGTTATGTGTCTGTTTGCTTTCCTTCCCTACTACACTTGAGTTTGTGGAAATCAGAGTGGTCCAGGATACTGAAACAGCTACCCTCATACAAATCAAGCCCATTGTTTTGCAAAGTTGAACAATACAATTACGGACAGAAACTAGATTAAAGGAGAAGTTTTACAGGCAATATAAAAAAGATAACAGGCTCTGGTAGTCAGGAAGTGGGTTTCATGAGTCCTTCTAGCAAGTTATCAAACCTGAAAGTGTTTTTTGGAAAGCCTCCAAGTTTGCAGTTAAAATCTTAAGTAGCAATGGCATTCTGAAGGAGTACCTTCCAGTAGTACTTTGGTACACTGGGTACTTTGGCATCCAATATTTTCCCAACAAATTTTTCTACTGAATGTTGGCTTAAGGAGTGAATTAAAGAATAAAAATGGGCCATCAGTATATATGCCACTCTTCACAGTCTCGAACCCTAGTTATGTCTGTGGGTCCCCTAGAACATAAATTTGCTTTTGATTTTTACTAACTTTCTCAAGTTAGTGTTTCTTTTTGGGTCAGAACATCCTATTCGATTTGGGCCCAAGTGGAACTTTTTAGTTACATACCTAGAAAGCTGAGATGCAATAAAAAAATGACAAAAGATTAAAACTTCCAAACTGTCGGTTCAGAGATATTTTTTTATTCCAGAACATTTATTTTAAATATTGTTTTAATAGGAATCAATTGAATTTCTTATACCAACAAGATAGTCTTCTAACACAGATTGATTCCACAATGTCAGGAATATTTTGGTGGGCTACCAAGGTCTTGTTCCCTATTTTTTGGGAGGACTGGGGAATCACACCTCAACTATACTTCTTCTGCAAAAGTTTCCATTTTGGAGCTCTAGAGCATGGCCAACTGTTCCACTTCTTTAGACTGAAGTGACTCCCCAGATATGAGGCTTCTAGTTTTAATCCTAACTTACCGCTTTCCTGTGATGCACAATTTTAAGAGTTTTAGAAAGCTCCAACTGAATCATGATGAATGGGTTACTTTAGGATTATGGGACCTCAGCCTTCTGACCTCATAATTTGCAGTAGACAGTGGTCATGAAGGTAGCCAGTCTGTTGGCTGGAGAGTGGTTATTGAAGTGGTTTGGCTTGAAATCTGGCCCAACAAAGACTAATGATTAATCGACTAATTTCACATCTTTCTAAGGAAATGCAAACTTGATTTGAAGTTGGCCAATTTGTGGCAAGAGGAAGATAACAAGAGACTCATGGAAGAGACCAAGAGGGTAACTCAAGTCCTAATAATGGATGTGGTCTAAGGGAGAATCAGTGTACTCCTCTTCCAGTGAGACACGGTGGAACCAAGGTATCTCTGAACGCTGAAAATCTCTTCATTTCTGTTCTCCAGTCTGGGTCACCTGCTCTCTTTTCCTGCTGTTAGCTAAACAATCAAGATTCCTCCTTTTTAATCTACCCATGAGCACTTTTAAAAATATAAACCTTATTTTTCTCCAATTAAACCAAGTAAACCCTGTCTTTCTAAAACAAACACTCATTGGATCATCTATACTGGATGTTATGGTGATCTGAAAGGAGAGAGATATTAGGGGGAATGCTGGAAAAAGAAAATTTAAATTTATATTAAATATGGCATTATATATTTGAGTGATTTTTTTTTTTTTTTGCCTTACCTACTATAGAAAGAAGAATAAGGAGTTTACGTTTATTTTGTGACTACTATGTGCTGGGCACTTTACAAAGCTTATTACATGTAATTTAGGCATCCTAACATTGTAAGTTTATTATCTCATATAGGCAACCTTCATGGGGGTTCAATAACTTGACCTTGACTTTGTAGATAGAGTTTCAGTTTGTTTGCCTGGTTGTAAAAACATAGACCCTGATCACAGTGTGAGAATTAACTGTGCTTCTGGAAACTCACAGGTGTCTGACAAAGGTTGAGATACATTTTGGAACTTTGGATACTGTCTTAGGTATTTTTCTCATTGCTGAGACCAAACACCCCACGCTTAAAGTTAGAGGAGGAAAGGTTTATTGAACTCATGGTTTGTAGAGCTTTCAACTCATAGTCAGCTGGCTCTGAGGAGGGTGACAAGGCAAAGGGGCTTCTCAGAGAAGAGAAAGTTCATGACTAGCAGAAGATAGCAAAAGCTGCAAGCAGCAAGTAAGACGAAACAAGGGACAGCTTCTGTTTCTGTTATATTGTATCCAAG
This sequence comes from Dinomys branickii, assembly GCA_004027595.1. Classification (NCBI taxonomy): domain Eukaryota; kingdom Metazoa; phylum Chordata; class Mammalia; order Rodentia; family Dinomyidae; genus Dinomys; species Dinomys branickii. Next base: position 38,876 of record PVLD010017450.1, on the reverse strand, counting down.
CTAGCCACCCATTGGGTAGGACTCACCCTCAGATGTGACACTCTTACTCCTACCCAGAATTATGCCAAATCAATCAGTGAACTGATTTCATAGCCACACACTCTCAAGCTCAGCATCACACACTCTAGCTCCGTTTCTGAAAAGCCCCACCAATACCACCTGAGGCTCTGGGGGCACATCTAAACAGAAACCATAGCGGATCCATTTTGCTTTGTCCCACCTCCAGGGAAATTGTGCCTCCAATTCCCTCTGTCTGTCCTTCCCTGTGCATTACTGTCGTGTGACTACTTCTTTTATATATTTCCAAATATTTTTACAGCTAGGGTGGTAGTGGGTCCTCTTACTATAGCCAAGGAAGTGTAGACAACAAAATAACCTGCCCAGAGTTACACAGTGAGGTCCTGCAAGATTCATGACGAGAATAGCAGTGAACAGAGGGGTGGAAGGGAGGGTGGTGCCCGGAAGAGCATAAGGCTGAACAGGCACACAGACTTGGGAATGTCCTCCCCTCCCTTTGTTTGCGTGTTAGCTGACCGTGTGAACTATAGACTGGTCATTGTGCTCAAGGTCTCTGTGCCTGCATTCGCTTATTTCATTTAAAAAGTACTGTGTTGCGCCCTTCCCTGTGAGCCTTGGCTCTCCATGGTCTGAAGCCACATGCTGACTTTATTCTCTCTCCCGTTCATTATCATTCTCTAACTGGCTTGATCAGACTCATGAATCAGGAGTAAATTAGAGGCCTCCTCCTCCAGTATGCCTTCCTTGGCCCCCAAGTTGGATACAATTTCCCTTTTCCATGTTTCTCCAGGTTGCTGTTCTTCTCTCATCCCAGCTATTACCTTATGTCATTAATTCATGTTTCCCCTCCCAGATAACTGAGGACATATTTGTTTATGCCGGGTAAAGTGTCTGGTACATATTAGATATTCAAGAAGTAATGGTGGAATAGATAAATAAAGTTAAATGTCCACAGAGCCATTAAATGACAGGCAAACCCTAGAAGGTGATGAATCCACCAAGCAGGAGTATACATGCAGTCCTGCTTATTGAGTGACCAAGAGGCACCAGAAATTCTCTTACACGGTTTCATTTCATTTTCAGAATGGTTCCGTGAGGTAGATATTCTCCAGTGAACAACTTTTGCAGAATCAGAGCTGGGATTCAAAGATTTGTTACTCTGGTTGCAAACTCCTGCTTGGAATTTAGAAATCCAGTAAGACTCAGAGCAGGAGAAAAACAAGAGAGCCGGTTGTTTCTCCCCTCCCCAGAGCAAAGCTGTGCATGGGTTGTGACCACTGGCTGCTAAAACAAGTGGCCACCCGATGTCAGGTCCAGTTCTCTTGGAGAGACTCTGTCAGCCCGCCTTGGAAAGCAGGTCCCCAAAGCTTCATTCTATTTGTCAGCATTTCTCCTTCTGTCTATTCAACATTTCTACAGCGTCTGGAGTAAAACCAGCACTGCTTTTCACAATCAAGTCTGTCCCATTACCCAGGAACAGCCAGCCCTACGAGGTGCATTTCATCTGCCGTTTTCAGAGGGCTTTGGCGCTCCCCCTTGGGGGGCCCCCTTTCCTTCTCTCGGTCAGGATGAATTCTCTGTTGGTAATCCTAATTATAAGCATATGTTGTTGCTCTCAGCTACCACTGGACTTGCAAGCTTAACTTTTAAAAACAAAACCAAAAACAGAATAATAGAAAGTCAACTTTTTAGAATACGTATTCAGTTGAGGGGTAGTGTCTGTGGGCAGAAAAGAGATTGTCAAATGCATTCTTGGAGCAGATTTGCATACTAAGCACGAATGCGAAGCAGGTAGCCATGTCAGGCAATTACTGCATCAGCAGAACAATGTTTTATAGCTTAATGTGATGGTCACAGGATTTGAATCTCAGAGACTTGTTGGCTTACAAAATGCTAATGGGGGACTGGAAACTCCAAAAAGCATCTTGATGATCTTTGCAAATCGGAGCAGGAATTAGTCCAAACAACAGACATTTTTGTAAACAATGGTGATTTATTTAACTCATTGTAACCTGCCTTTTCTTCACATTTCTCTTCTCTTCCACAGAGGAGCGCACATTTCAGAGGCAAGGTTACCCACACCTGGGCTGGGTTTACTCTGGGCATTTGTAGGGGGTCAGGTGGTAGTTATGGGTAGAGGCTCAGAGTGTAAATTGTTCTGTTTATTATGTGTGCTGGGATTTAGTCATCTTGAAACGCCCCCTCCCATCCTCCTTCTGATGCCTCTATTATGTCACACAGGAGAAATAGGAACTACATGTCCCAAAGCCTCCCTCACCCAACGTCCCTGCCAGTGAGATTCACTCAACAAGATTGGGAAGTTACAGGGCAGAGAGAACCATGATTTTCTGGGTTAGGTTTAGGAATGTGTGTTCGAGATGCAGCTTACAGAGTTACTGAGAAGTATCTGAGAAGTAATGGAAATAATCTGAGATTTCCATTACTGTAACAAATACCTAAGGAACTAAACTTTTAATGAGGGAATGTCCATTTTAGCTCATAGTATTAGGAGTTTTGGTCTGTGACTGGTTGCCTCTGTTGCTTTGGGGCTGTGGTAAAGCAATACATCATGGTGGCAGTGCATGGCAGAGCAAAGCTCTTCACTTCATGGCCAAGAAAGGCAAGTGAGAAAGAAGAAAAGACTGGGCTTCCACAAACCTCTTCAAGGAAACATCCCCAGAGATCCAAAACCTCTCACTAGGCCACACCACTTAACGTTTCCTCCATTTCCCAAAAGTGCCAAGATGGGTAGAAAGACTTTAATACATGACCTTTTGGAAAACATCTAGATCCAAATGATACCACCCTTGATCCAGTACCTGGAACTGAGAACTTCATTGCTGGGTTCCATGACTTCAGTGGTGGCTTTTCAGAGCTTTACTTCCTGGCTGTCCCACAGTTGCATACTCAAGACTGACTTCTGGTTTGCTAGATAAACCCTAGGTAATACTGAATTTTTTTTTTTCAGAAAGTTGTAACACTTTCTGGTGCAGCAACTCACTAGTGATTTTCCTATTATTTCCTTTTTTAAATTTTATTTTAAGAATAAAGGAAGAAAACATATTAACAGACATCCATTTATAAAATAGTGTAAGAACAATACAAACAATACAGAGTTACAGACAAAGTGGTAGGAAATTAACAATGGTTGTTGTATTACTATTGATATCTTCAAAGTGGCTTCTCAGGAAAACAAATAGAGACATGCCATAATGATCAAACTACTAATCATTAACTGTTCCTTTCAGTAAAGCAATAGAAGACAGCAGTACAACTGTTAGCTATCCTGTATACATATATATATATACACACACACACACCCACACATAATATATATAACAGTACAACCATTAGCTATCCTATATATGTGTGTGTGTGTGTATATATACACACACACACACACACACACACACACACACACACATAATTTCCCCTTCTTTCCCTCTCCTTTCCCATACTTCCTATTATTTCTTATAGAACTAATTTATTAAAGCTGGAAAAGACCTTTGAGATCATTGTAGTCTGATCATTTTTCAAAATTTGTATGTAACTGAGAAAATTTTACCTTTCCAAAACTTTGTGAGTGCCTGCCTGATCTTACAAGAAGATCATTGCACACCATGAAACTTATTTCATGCAAAAATTAACAAAAATATTAGACAATTACCTTCAAGTAGTTCCCTTATGTGTAGAAGGTATGCATAAATCAAATGAATTTCATGCTTAATCATAGGTCCCATTCCCAAGATATCTCATTATGTATATAGAATTATTCCAAGTGCTAAAAATATCCAAAATCCAGAAAGTTTCTGGTTCTAAGTATTTTGGACAAGGGTTTCTAGACCAGCCTTTCCTGGTATTTTTAATTTCTATTTGTGGAGGTAGAAATCGAGGCTCTAAAATATCAAAACCACCTACCAAGAAAGTGGAAAAGAATATGAGCCAGCCAGCTTGGCCCTTTCTATCCTGCTGCTTCTCCAGGTGAGCTGTGGGTGTAAGTATCAGCACAGAGGAGCCATGTGCATCGGAGGCCCCTACACACTGTTCCAAGGCAGTGCAGGCATGGTCAGGCCATGGGCTGTGTTCAGGCATGAGGTTTTAGGAAGGTTGATGGCACTCAGGGACCTGATGACATCATGGTTTTTACATCCTGCAAGAAATTTTTGGAGTTCCCAATGGGTTTTCAGTTTTTCATTTCTTTCTAATAAAAGTTCTTCTCCAGCCAGCAGTCTTCCTCTGGTACCCTGGAAACTTGAAGTTATCCACGTTCCCATTTTTTCACCCTGTTCTTTTCACTTGGATGCCCATCTCCTCACCTACATCATTTTTTTCTTTCGGATCTCATTCACGTCTCACCTTTTCTATGAAATCCTCCTGGGCCAGACCAGCTTTTCTGCAAGGTCCTTTGATACTACCCTGCTCATATAGCTCAAAGTGCACATTGCACTTATCATTACGGGGTTTTTCATAACGTGATACATTCATTATCCTGTTGCATACACTCCTGAGATAATAACCTTGGTTCTCACCTTGAACCTGCACTTCCTAGCTGTGCCTACATCTTAACTATGTCATTAAATGTTCCAGAAGTCAAATTTCCTTACCTGAAACAAGAGACACAATGATATTTCCCCTGCCAGTTTTTGTAAGGATCAAACAAGAGGGCAGGACAGAGTTTTTTACAAACACCAACATCATCACCAACGTTTCCATTATGACTATCAAACAATTCTTATGCTCCCTGTATACGCTATTAATGCATATTTGCAGACTTACTGATCACAATAATTTCATTGGTGAATAGTCTACGTACAGTAGGGCTCACTGAAGACCATTAAGGTCAGGCAATGACTTCTCTATACTGGAGTGGGGCTGGCTGCTAAGGAGTCAGGGTGCTTATGTCCAGAAGGGGTCGTCGAGAGATCGTGGTAGGCAGGGTGCTACATTAATATCCAATAAGTCACGCCCTTTCCGTAAGTACAAGTGGAAATCTGTGATTTACTCCAAGTAACAGAATATGGCAAAGTTGATCAGATTTCAGTGTTATGCAATACATCATATCAGGCAGAAGTAAATTCTCCCACAGGCCTTGAAGAAGCAAACTGCCATGTTTTAAGAGCAACTAGGTAAGAAAATGAGGCAGGGGACTTCAAGGACCTTACTGTATCATCTTCCTGGGCTCATTTGGAAGGATGCAATCTCAGTATTTCCCTGCTCCTCAGAAACAAGAGGAACCCCATCTCCATCACTACCCAATAGCTCCAGGAAGACTCAAACCTGGGGAAATTAGCATCTCGCTGCATCTCTTTCCCCAGTATTCCTTTCCTCACTCACATCAGAGTTAGGGGGCTCTGAGGGCACTGATCTGTTTTTGATCCACTTTGCCAATCATTTCTTGTTTTGAAGACGGGTTTTACCCCTGTGAATATGGAGGAAATGCCTCCATGAAACCATTTCATAAAGAAATGAAAGGGCTGAGCAGTTACTTACCTAAGGTTATGCACAGTTAGGAGGCATCCAGATGGGGTCCCATCCTTCCAATCCAGCCTTACCTGCCAAGACCCTGCATGGCCACCCTGCAGTGTGTAGGATAGTGGCCATGACACTATGCCCATTTGGTTTATCCAGTGTCTGCACAGGCAGAATCATACTATAAATATTTGTAATTTCATAGCTCAAATTAGAGTTGTTGATAGGTCTTGATTCAGTGTTGAGGGAGTGCTGGGAAGGGGTAATGTTCAAAGACGTTTTTCTTGGTTCCAATACTTAAGAGCAGATGGTGAGAAGTAGCAGCAAAGATGTTTAAAATATGTGCCCTCTCCAAGTGCCTGTTAAAGTCTTCATATACAGTTGCAGAAAAGAGGCGGAGAGACAAGCAAAGAGGTCAGATGGCCCAGGAAGACAGGAGAGCTGTTTTCTTGAGGGTGTTAGAGAAGTGGAGGTCTTCCCTTTGGTTCATTTGGTCTTGGGAGATAGCAGCTGTGAACAGGATGATGGGAAACACACTTAGGAAGAGCAGAAATCTGGCACAAGAGAAGCTGATTACTCCTGAGAGCCCTGGGAATGCACAGAAAGTGCAGGGAGGCCTCCTTTAAAGGCTGCTGCTGACAGCAGCACATGGCCCTCCATCGCCATCACTAGTTCTCGACTTAGTCAGATGTGTGAACAAAGGCCTTTCAGCACAGGGCTCCCACGCTTTCCTCACTGCCTGAGCACAGGCGCATCTCACCAAGGGCCTAGGTTTGGGGCTGAGTGGACACATTAGAAGTCAGCCTTAAGCAAACAGAGCTTTATTTCAGAGGATGGTGAGATGTCAGAATTGGAAAGGATTAGAGGATTCGTGGAATTTAGGGCCAGTTGAGAGGTTGCTCTGAGTATTTCCCTGGTGATTTGCAGGAGCAGGGTGTAGAAGGTGCCTGTGCTTGGAGAAAGCAGTGCTGTGATAGACTAGTGCTGTCCAGTGATGACCACAGAGTCGGGAGTGAGACTGGGTGGCCTGTCCACCATTTGCTCTTTCTACTGAGACCCAAGAAGAGAAGTGACATTTCCAAGACACAAATCCAAGAGGCGGTAGTGGAGCAATTCTTACCCTCTGGTCAGTCTATAACTCTCGTTTGGGACTCATCCATTTACATACTTGTTTAACAAATGCTTTTTGAGCTTGTTCTGTGTGATGGGGTGTTCTTCCATTTCAGTTGTTTGTCATAAGTGCAAACAGGGGCTTGCTCTTTGTCTTTTGCAAAGGACCAGTGTCCTGGGTTAAATCCTGGGGGGCAGAAACTGTCTGCAACACTTTATAATTCTGAGAAGCTGTGACATCAGGCTTCTTGGTCTCTAATCTTGGCTTTGACTTACTAGCCACCAGCCGGTCATTGAAACCCTCCACACTTCCATTTTCTTATCTCTAATATGGGGACAATAATAACAGTATTTATCTCATTATGTTCTTACACAGATTGAACACATGAACCTTTAAAACAGTGGCATCTAATAAGGCTTCACCAGTGTCAGTTATTATCATTTCAAATGTAATCTTCATGACATCACTAAAATAAGGGTAGGGTTAGCATTTCCATTTGATGGAACAAACTGGGTGTAGAGCATGCCCCTGGTTAGCTATGTGGTCTTAAGCCTCAGTTTCTCACATGAAATGGGATAATAATCAAACCTAGTGTTGTCATAATAACAACGTAAACTAAAGTACCAAAGTTCCTAGAGCAAAGGGAATTGTCAACAAACATTGCCTCATCTGTGTCAGTGTGCAGAAGGGCTAAGGATAATACAGAGTAGCTTTGAATATGAAGATGGAAAGATCTTTCTCATCTGTGCATAGTTAACAGACACTCTTCTCTTGTCCTCATACATTCAACTATTCATTTTTTCAGCACTGTCATACTTAAATTTCCTTCTTCTCCGCTGCTTACCTCTGGGAGCCTTATGTTGGCGAACAGTGCCGCTCAAGGCAGGCCATCACCCTGACCCTGAGCCAGGCACCACGTCATCTCATCTTGAGGGCTGATCTCTCCCCAGACTGGGTAAGGCTTATTCTCTTTTTCTTGAATCCCTCCCTCCTTTTCACATCCACTGCCCTGTCTCTGTGGTCCAAATCCCTGGCCCCTGACAGTGAACAATTGCAGCAGATTTCTAAGGCGTCTTCCTTTATCTATGCTTATTCTGCTCTGAGGCTTTTTCTGCAATTTAGCCAAAAAGATTTATGGAAAATGCAAAATCTATCATTTCACACTTTTGTGAAACACACACTTAAAGCCATGGTTTATGGGAAAGGACACACTCCTTACTGTGGCTCACAGGAAGGAGGTTGTGTCATTGTAGCTGGTCTCCCTTTCGAGTACCCTCTGCCTGCAGCTCACTGGCTTTTCATTCTACCAGCATGGTGCTCCCTGCAGCCCCTGCCTCTGTATGGGCTGCCTTCTGCCAAGAACAGACCCATCCCCACTGATCTTACCAAGTTAACTCTTATTTAGCGTTCAACTTTCAATAGACCAGACATGAATTTAATTCAGTTATATCACTCAAAGATAAAAAATGGCATATTACTTTCTTTTTTAAAATCACATTTTGAGTCCCAGGTCACTAGGGAAGAAGAAATTCCAATTCATTGTTTTTTATTTGATGGGCAGGCTTGGCAGTGTCTAGAAACTCTGGTATTCAGAGCATCAAAGTCCCTGCTGTGGGGGTCACTGTCCTAGCCCAGAAGGTCCACTCCTGCGTGCTGTGCTTTGTGAGTCAGGATTGAGGTTCTGCCATTCCGGTCCTACTGCCCAGTTATTTACCTATGGACACTAGGCCCTAGCACCTCTCTGTGGGACTGCAAAGGAGGAACTTCGCTGCTTTTGCTGCCAGGAATAACCTCATCCTTTCCTAATAGTAGCGTAGCTATTCCTCTCCAGTGGATTGTTTCTTCCTCTCCAGCACTTTCCTTTGCACTCCAACATCTCTAGAGAAGTTCATATGTGGGTCTTTAGAGGCTCAGCGAAGTCCTGGAGATAATCAAATGGAAAGATGCTGACACCAGTTTCTCTTAGTAGCTCTCCCCATACACACACACACACACACACACACACACACACACACACACGATTCTTGAACATTTTTATGCCAAAGTTTCCTTTGGAAGTCAGATGGTGCCTTTGGATCCCCTTGTGAGAATAATCTTATTCAATCCATGAAATGTCCAAGAGTGCAATTTTATTGAAATAAGATTTCAAAGTATTTTAAAATTATATGCTCATGTTATATATGTACTTTTTCATGAACTCATTAAATATCAGAATCTTGTTGTTAGGTAGAGTAACTAACAATTTCCCAGTAGAGGAAAGTACAAATGTATTTCAAGGTCATGTTAACAATCATACAATCGCACTAGTTGGCTGTGATCATCAATTTGGGGAAACACTACAGTCATCAATTTGGGGAAAATTTCACTTGGCAGTGAAAATAAAGCAGAAGCATTTTTGCCATCCCAGCTCAAGGACCCCACATGAACAGCTAATTCCAGGAGGAGAGGCCCATCCCCCTGACACGCTGCTCTCCTTTTGCTCACTTGTCACGAGTGCTGTGTGCTTTTCTCTGTACTACTCTTCACAGATGGAGGCACACTGGCAATAGTTGATCGTATGAGAGACTATGAACTCATCAACATGGAATATAGGTACTATTGGCAATTATATCATTGTATGAAACACAGTTCATGATATAGAGCGGGTGCTCAGATGCTTGATAAACAGATGAAAATTGAGTGAATGTTGAACCCATTCCACATTATATAATATGGAAAGTCAACTGTGGTTGTTTTGTCTAGCTAAACTCTGAAGCTCTTCCCAGGTGTCTGGTGGCTCCCTCATGATGAAGGCTGGATAGCTGAGCTGGGGCTGGTAGTGGTGATGGAGCAGAGGCTTGATGAGAACAATGAACCTCGAGCCAAAGGGAGGGGAATAAGTGGTGTGGGAGACTGGAAATGAAGGCGAATTCCAGAAGTTTATCTACTGAGGTGTTGGAGTAGGGAACTCAGGGTGAATTTTGGAGCCATTTCATGTAGCATGCTTTTGGCTGCAAGTAACAGACCAGTGAACTGAAAATGGTTAACTGTGTGGATCCTTGAACTGGGATAGAAAAAAGCATTTCAGCTTTATTTTCGCTGATCTCTAAGTGAAAGGTATCTCCAATGGAAGTGACAGGAGTTCACAGTGTGAGGAAAATGGGAGCATGCCTGCGAACAGACAGACAATCAACTGTGTTGCCTGAGGTATTTGACTGAAATGACAGAGATGGGGACAGGGGGCTGTATTAGTCACTCTTCCATCACTGGGACAAAATACCTGAAGAGAAGAGAGAGACATTTTAGATCTCAGTTTCAGTTGGTTCAGTCCATGGTTGGCCACTTCCAAGGCAGAAACCACGTTGAAGAAAGGTAGAGCAGGGGAAAGCTATGCACCATATAATGATCAAGAATCCAAAGCACGAAGGGAAGTGTGGAGGACGAGAATACACTCTTGCATGTCATGTAGTCAGTGAATTTCCTCCTGCCGTTAGGCTCCGCTTCCCAACACCAAAGTCAGCTCTGAATTTATCAATGGACTGACCCACTGATGATGAGAGGAGGCCATGCTCCAATCACCTTGCACAGACTCACCTCTGACTATAAGGCATTTCGGGGATGTTTTGGAGTAAAATCATAGCAGGAGGTGAAGGATACTGGGAGCTAGAATTAGATGAATATTCTTTGCCAAGAAAATGGCTCATGCTTTAGCTGCTTCTGATGCAGCAGAGGGGTGAAAATTTCTGCTGTTCTCAACAACTGCAAAGCAGAGCAACCCAAAGCAAAAGCCCAGAATTGTGGATATTACTTTTAAATTGGAAGACATGTAAGAGATTTTGATATTTAAAATCAAAATACATAAACATGTGTGACTGCGTCGATTCTGGAAGCGTATACAATGATTAACAGCAATTGCTTCTTGGAAGAAAACCTGTGAGTCTCTGGGTGAGATGGAAGCTTATTCTTCATGTGTACCTTTTGTGCTGTTTGGTTTTTGGCATGCACGTGCAATATTTTTAATTAAAATTGGTTTGTTTAAAACAATAGACTCAAATGATTATTTTCCATCGTAAAGTCCCCCACAAACAAAATCTTTCCAACATGTAAATATTATTTTTTAAATTGCCTCAATTCAATTAGCATGTACTGTATACCAGCAAAGGCTAATTGAGTGTGTCAACTTGAGAAGTTCAGAAGCTTACCTAAATCGGCTCAGCAGTTCTGCACTCTAGGGCACAGAAAACCCATTCTAGGATGTGGAAGACCCAGCCTAGGATTGCTCAACACCTGGATGGTACAAAGGGAAGATGAGGAAGGGTGGATCTGCTTCTGTTCTTTGGAGACGCTCCAGTCTTTGCCTTCAGTTTTGTTGTCATCTCCTGGCTTTCAGCACAGACTCTGTGGCTTCTGCATCAGACCCTTCAACCTTCCAGTGTACACTCTTCAGCCTTCCATCGCAGACCTATCAGACTCATGATATGGACTTGTACAGACACTGCAGTGAGCTCCAGACATTTGACTGAAACCTTTGGTCTCCAGGGAGCAGACACCCTCTGCACGCTTCCTCATCCAGCACTGTGATTGACAGTTGTAAGCCAATCTTGTAATTTCTTGTACACTTGTATATCTTGTGTTATATTTGCTGCTCTACTAAAAGACTGACTGATACAGTGCCAAATACTTGGTATTTGTTTGTTATTTAATCCTCACAATAAGCTTGCACAGCTGTCTGTCTTACACATCATAAAATTGAGATCCAATGAAATTAAATATATTGCCCCAAATCACCCAGATAAACAGCAGACTTGGGATTAAAATCCAGATCTGTTTAACTCTGGACTGTATGGTTTCTAAGGTGCCTTTCTAATGTGTGGCAATGGAAAGGGAAAATAGGAAGAGATACAATTGATTCTCATTATTTGCTGTAGTTGTGTTGTGCAACATTGCTGGCAACACTGAACTAGAGCAGACCGAGCCTATGCTTCTCGCAAAAATACAAAGTTACTTTTATCTTTTTTAACTGAGAAAATATATATAACTTTATTTTACGTATGTAGTTGTCCAAAGATACTTTAAAAATATATATTGTTGGCTTTTTAACCCTGAATGTAGAGAAGGGCAACAGAATAAAGCTTATCTAACACATATTCTGTCAGTCAGGTAAATACAACATCCTGGAATTTAGGAGCACAAGCAAGCACTTTGGTACTGTGATTGGTGACCACCTAATATATCATTAACAAACAGAAACATTTTGAAAACACATCACTAACAAGGCATTTGTTCATTATATGAGAACTGAAACTGAAATTAAAATTTTAAATAAAGCCTGTCAAGGATGCCTGCCCAAACTGGATGGACATGTCTGGACAAGAGTGATAATGGGACATTTCTTCTTTTACATTGCACATACTTGTTGCACATACTCTAACTAATGGCCTTGCAAAGTAACTTACAATATAATAGGACATTTCTTTCTTTGTGTAGCCCATGCTGATTTAACTTGCGACTTTGCAATGTAACTTCAAATGTAATGGGACATTTTTTTCCTTTGTGTAACCCATGCTTGTTTAACTGATAGCCTTGCAATGTAACTTGAGATGTTTAAACACCCTTAGCAACCCAATTATGATGAGCCAAATCTGCCTTTATTTTTTTTTATTTTAAAGACAAAAGAATGGAGACATATGAACCAGAACAAGCCATAAACAATATTGAAAATACAAAATTATACAGAACATAGCAGGGAATTAGCACTGGATGCTGTATTACATAATGTCATCTTCACACTAGCTAACTCACAAACATTAAAGGTAATACCAAATTATAGAGAAGATAGTAGGGAATCAGGACTGGATGCTGCATAACATAAAGTTATCTTCACTTCTGTTAATACAAAAACGATTGAGGAAATACAAATTATAGAGAACATAGAAAGGAATTAGCTCTGGATGCTGTCCTACATAATGTTACCTTCACATGTTACTCAGTTACACAGATGGCCCATTGGATCATTCAATTTTCTCCTCCCTCATCTCCGTTGCCCTACCACTCAATCAGTCCTCTTCCCTGTGATAATAACTGTACTCCTGGGTTTATCTATACCCCTGGACTCTCACCTTGGGAAGAGATGTAGCTACCTCAGACTATACTATAGCATACATGGGTGTAGACAAACTGCCATGGTTGGAGGTGCAAAAGCACCTATGCTCACAGCAGACCGCCCGGCTCTGCACCTTCACCATGTTATGGGTGGGGTGGGTCCAGTCTGTGGGGCGGGTCCAGTCTGTGGGGCGCCCTCAGCGGGGCCCACAGCAGAGAAGCCGCAGGGCCCACAACAGAGCAGCCGTGGGGCCCACAGCAGAGCAGCCGCGGGGAATGCACCCCTGTCGGGGTGTTCTCGGTGACCCGTTCGGCTCTGTCCTGTTGCCTCGACGCCAGAAGCCCTTTCTTCTTCTCCTCCCTCCTCCTGATCTCCTGTATTACCATTCCCCACCCCTTGAAGCTGGGCATTGGACGAACTTACAATGCTTGGTATAAGGGCTTGAAATCTCCCTGGCCCATTCTCACTGTTAGTTTAGGGTATGAACTAAGTTTAAAGATTAGTTTTAGAATAGAGTTGGAGGATTTTCTTGGGTCTGCTGTATAGAGTATGTTGTTGTTTTTCAGACTCCTAGTCTGCTGCTTTTCATCTAATTTGTGGCTATAGGTTCATGCAAGGTTCATATGTGCAAGCTGTAAGGAGACCCTCTTGGTGCTCACGTTAATAGTCTGGGGTGAGTCCTGAAGACTGTGGATTCATCCCATTGTTGCCAGGAACAGGCGGTGCTTGCTCAAGCTGCTGAGACTCAAGGTGCTCCCAGGAAGAGTTCAGGGCGGAAGCTGAGTTCCAGCAACCCAGCTCGTGCTTTCTGCCTGATGTTGGAGTGAGAAGGGCGTGGAGCCACGTGACCCACCTCCATCTGCATCTCCCTCCCGTTGTGGTGCTGGAGCCCCCATCTACTCCTCAGCCAGATCCCCAAATCTGCCTTTGTACCTCCCTGCTTGCTTTCCCTGTAAAAGTCTCAAAACCCCACCGGGCAGGAGGATGACTCTGAGAGACTTCTCAGTCAGGCCCACCAGGGCATTAAACTGCCTCCTAACCTTCTCAGCGCTGTTTCTTCCTGTGCTCGGTCTGTTTTTCATAACAAAACAAGAAGGCAAAGTATCATCTCACTGACCCTTTGCTGGAAAAGTGAAAGTCGGGACTAACATTTTTACCCACTCTGCACATGTCTTGAAATGACCATGAAAGGGCCACAGGTAATTGTTTACAGGTTACAAATAAATTTTAGGAAGTGTATAAATTCACAAATATGTAATCCATAGATAAAAAGGTTATCTACATGTTGCTACCATTTAGGTCAATTTCTTCTAGTAATTCTTTTCTTATTTTAAATATAAAAGAAAGAAAACATATTAACAGACACACAAACATTTATAAAATAATACAAAAACAATAAAAGCAATACATATTTTCAGAAAAGGTGATAGGAAATTAACAATGGTGGCTGTATTACATATTGATGTGTTCAAATTGGTTACTCAGATAAACAAGTATAGGCATGTAAGGTTGATCAAACAATTAAATATTAACTCATTAACTATTGCTTTCAACAGTCATAGGAATCAGTAGTACAACTATCTTAGTTATCCTGTGTATACCTATATATATTTTTCCCCTTATTTCTTTTCCCTTTTCCCTCATCCCAGCTGCTCCCCTCTCAAGTAATTTCCTTCCCCTTCACAATATCCACTGCACCCCTCAGACTTCATTCACTCCCTCGGGTTCGTATGCTAGTGAGACAATACAGTGTTTGCACATGTGTATCTGATTATTTCACTTATTAGTATGGTCTCTAGTTGTGACCATTTACCTATCAAAGCCCCAAGTTTATCTTTCTTTGTAGATGAAGAAAAAATGATTGCTGGGATTCTTTTTTCTTTACTCCCATCAAATTGGATCTCTCCATTCACTGGAATCCATTAGAATCTCCCTCTCCTCATTCTGGCGCTCACTGACCCCCTATCCAGAATTGCATTTACAGCACTAGTCACTGCTTGACCTATTATTTGCTTAGTAGCTTATTTCTTCCAGTAGAATATAAACTCCTTGAAAACAGGCACTGCATTGTGCCCAATCTCATACCTTCATTGCCTCTTGGAGGGCTTCTTCCTCAGTTGGCACTGGGTAAACATTTTGCTGAATGAGGGGCAAAGAGAACGACTATTGCATGTAGTGCTTGGGGGTGAATGGGCACCACTGCTGTATTGCAAGTACTCAAACTTACATGATCTCTCAAAGGTAGTTGGATGGAACTGCCAGAATTCTTCTCTTGTAACCCTGTGTATTAAACATTCCCACCTGCACTGTAAGAGAAACTCAGCCCAGGCTGGGTTTCTGAAACTCTGCTGAAAATATATAGAGGTTATCCCAGTGCTCAAACCACTGACATTTGAACAGCCTCAATGAGAAAGTAAAGCAGTTGTGAGAAACGTTCATTTGAGGTTTTATGCTGGAGGTGTGAGTGCCCATCGTAATGACTTACCGAAGCAGATAGGCTTGCTAGGGTTTGTATGGGGGTGTGAGGTGGAAATGTTGTTCATTAAAATAACTACACTCATACGCCAGATCCTTTCAACTGAAGGCTGGTGGGGCACAGCGAATGGAGTCTCAGCCTTAATTATCACCGTAAACAATGTTCTCTGCGGGGCAAACTCTCCTCGCACTGGAATACAGTGAGAGCTGCTGTCCTAACTTTGCTTCTAGAATAAAATCAAACCTTACCACCTATTAGAAGCCCTAATTGAGCCCTCAGGGGAGGATTTTCTCCTACCACACCCTATAGGCCCCTGGTAGCTTGAACATAGCTTACCTCATCAATTTCCTTCCTGGCATCCCAGAATTTACTCTTGCTTCTTTCTCAACCATCTTCTAAGAGCAAAGCGGTTTTTGCTGATAAGCAAATTCGATGGTACCATTTCCCTGTTTAAAATCTGCCAACGTTCTTCTTTGGATAAAGTCTTGACACCTTGTGTGGCCCATTCTCTGTTTGATTCCCATCCCCAGGTCTACAGTGGAAATAATCCTGATCATGAGATGATAGTGTCAAAGTGGATAGATCGGTAAGACGTGGGGATTCATTAGTAGTCTTTCTATATTTGCATATGTTCAAATATTTTTTAAAAGAAGAAAGGAAGGAAGAAATGAAGGAAAGAGGAAGGAAGGAAAGCAGGAAGGGAAAATGGAGAAAGGGAAAGAGGAAGTAAGAGAGAGAGAGAAAAGGAAAAAATGCTTTTTGGAGATATCTGGGTCTGGGTGGAATCTTGAATTTGAGCTGCTCTGTGCAAAGAGTTTGCAAGAGGGCATTACAGGTGGGGTCCAACATTTACAAAGCCCTGAGGGCTACCTTGAAAATTTGCATGGGTTCACACACTTGATAGGGCACTAATCTTTCAGGCATTTTCCAAGGCTGCATCAGATTTAGGTGTGCCAGTGTTTGTGTGTGTGTGTGTGTGTCTGTGTGTGTGTGTGTGTGTGTGTGCGTGCGCGCGCGCACGCTTGGCATTTCTGTTTCATCAGTGTGATTAGTTTATCTGACTCAGAAGACATAAAAAGTACATTTTGATGAATATTACAAAGACTAAAGGTTACAATGAGTGACTGGCTTGCTGGGACCATGGTTCAGGGTGACTTGAATGTGTTTGATGTAAGAATTCCAGGAGACAAGTGTTGGAAGGAATGTACTGTGAGATTCACAGTGTGTTTGATGACTGAAGAAACAAATGTGCAACTAGAAGGAGAAATGTCTGAGCCATGAAATAAGAGTTCAGTTAGGAAGAAGACACTCAAAACTGTTAGAAATGGTTTCAAAAGAGTAATAGCAGGAAGTGCTCATGTTTGTTGTGTGTCCTACTATACATGTAGAACATTGGACTGACCTGGGTGACTGGGTCAAGGATGACTTGGGCTGATCCATTCTTTTAATTAGATATTTAAAAAGAGCAAACCTACATAGGAGCTCGTGCAGTGAATAATACTTCTTGGAGTGCCTGGCATTTCAGATGGTTTTAAAGCACCAATCTTAATGAATGAATAAACAAGGAAAGCCAGTGCAAATATTTGATCTTCACCATCTAACCTGGCTATTTCAACCTGGCTTCCCTCAGCAGTGCAAACTGCCAAGCTATAGGAATGATTCGTTTCTCCCAGGCAAATTATGCTGATGATTTTTTAGATGAAGCATGAGAGGAAGGACCCAATTCCATAGCAAACTAAAAATGCAGGGAAGGTAACATTTTCCAGAAGTTTAAAACTTGTACAGCCCTTGAACCAGAACAGGTAAATTGAACTCATATACGTCACTTTTGTCTTCTTTTTAGATCATGTTTTATGGATATAATCCCTGGGCAGTCACTCTTTATAATACAGCTGCTCTCTTCCATGGGAAGCTGTAAAAGGCTGTGGTTGTCATGTTATAGAAATTCCTCACACAGGTGGTTCCTATAGGAAGATTTCCTTTCAGTGCTGATCTATTTAATAGTTATTCAAAAACTAAAGGTTACACTGTTTATCATATGAGATTCATTTTCTGAGAAAAGTGTCGTAGATTGGATATCCTGAAGGAGGTGGTGCCTGCTATGCACAGAGTTTAGAGAGTAGCAGCAGGAAGGAAATAAGAAATGAAAGGCAACTGGGTCCCATTTTCTAACAGGGAATTCTGGTTTGCAAAGCTGGCATTATATCTTAACACAAAGACATTGTGATCCTTGGAAAAAAGGTTATAATTTGGTGTTAGAAAGAATTTAAGTTTGAATCCTGGATCCATTAGCTAGTCAGCTTCCTGTAGACACTTGCCTATAGAATGTGGGGGAAAAAAAAGAAAAAGGAAAAGCCATGATGGTGTGGTTTGGGAACTAGGCACATGGAGCATGTCAGCAATTCTTCCTTCCTGACCCTGCACCTTCATCCTCCTGCCCTTCACTTGCCTTCACATATATCACTAAGGAAAACTCAGCTGAACACACATGAACCAGTCACTGGTTCCCATAATGTGGGGCTTACAGAAAGAATAAATCTATGTCTAAAGTGCTAGGTTTTTGCCAAAAGGTATGTGTTTAAATTCGGCTGGATTGTCAATTTGACTGGCTTCAGAGTCATGGAGGACATCAGTAAAGTACACCTTGGGTGTGTCTGGGTGGGTCATAGTGGTGTGAACTTAAGAACAAATACGGTTCCTGGCCCCTGCCTCTCTGACACCGAAATACGGTTCCTGGCCCCTGCCTCTCTGACACTGTTCCCCTGCTGTTTCTTGGCCACCTTGAAATAAGCAGCTTTGTGCTGCCTTGCCTTTTCACAATAATGCTTCTGCCTTGTACCTAGCTATGCATGGACTGAATCCGCTGACACTGTGAACCACAGAAGCCTCTCCTTTAAATTGTGTCAAATATTTTGTCTCATCAGTGGGAAGGCTATTTAGTACAAACAGGAAAGAAGGAAGGAGAAGCACATCAGGAAGCCCAAGTGAATAATCAGTATAGGAAGTTTATCATAACAGAATTTATCAGCTTATAATATTTTTCTAAACGTTAGTATTAGTATTTTGTAAACTTTTGAAATAAGGTTCTTAATACCTGTGAGAAGGCCATCACTGGCTCTGACTGCATTTTGGACCAGGACCTAACAAAAAGGAGTATTGGCATCATGAGGGCTGATCACTACTTTGGCAGGGCTCTCCTGTCATCTGCTTCTGGTTGGTTCTGGGCGGTAGGAGGTGCTAGCTAGAGACAGATCAGAAAGACAAAGAGTTTGGCTTTTCTCTTACCTCTCCCTCTTACATTGCTAGGATTCCAGCTACAGATGGGACCCTTCTTAACAACATCTTCCAATGGGGGACTCTCTTCTGCCCCAACATGTACATTCTGGTCTAATCGTTATTGTTCCTTACTCTTTCAGCCTCCCAAACAGCTCAGGCTTCTCCTGCTTGCCAGTGTTTGGATCTCTCCATCTCCCTGGGTCCTGCTCTGCATGTGGCTTCTTCAGTTTCTCAGCAGTATCCTACTGGACATCCTGTTCCCCCATCACCCTGCACACCTGCTCTCCAGTTGTGTCCCTGCTTTCTCCTCCCTCACCAGGGGATTCTGCTGTGGGTGCTTGAAACTACTTATTGCCGCCTGAAGATGCCATGCTGTTGCTCGCTGTCTCCAAACGAACGCCTTTCTCTGTGCACATTCCCCGCCGCAGACCCTGGTGATTGGCCTGTTTCCTTCTGGGCCCTCTGCGTTTCTCCCTTCCCCAGGAGGTCCTTCTCAGCATTCCTAGGTTAGGGTGGGTGTGCCCACCACAACAAACTCCCCTGCATCTCACTGCAATTCTGCCCCTTGGGGAGGATTGGGAATTTTAATGTTTGCATGCCCAGGATATATACCAGGGCTTAATCAAGGCCTGTTAGAACAAAATCATTTCTAGATGTTAGCTTTTGTCTGGATGGATTTCTCTTAGTAATATCAGAAAACACAGGAGGGGAAGCCAGCTGAAGGCTTCCATGAACAAGCAAACACCTAACTTAGGGACAGAGTTCCACGTTCTACCTGTTAAGAATAAGAAATTGGAGGGTGGCCCCCATCTCATTGCAAAGGTCAGCTTCTACTACCTGAAATGATAAACTTCAGCCCTGTTTTTTCTTTAAAGAAATACACTTTTTTTAGAAAAGATAAAATTTGTCTATTTCCTTCCCTTACCCATTCTCCTACCTACCTTCCAGGGGAAGCGATCTGTCTATGAAATATTCATGGAAGAGACTCTGAAGCCGTCATTGAACTTTTTGGTTTAAAAACATTTTAAGGAGCTTACAGTGCATATACTGTAAGAGTCCTGAACACTGCTAAGTGAAAATTAAAAAGATAGTGACAATTTCATTTTTAAAAATCTGCTTTAAAGTTGATTTTACCCAAATATATATTAATATTCTTTGTTCTTATAAATTTTGTGGCCAAGCCCCCCCACCCAAAAAAAAGCCAAAATAGCAGTAAATCTGTACATGTATATGAAATACATGTTTTTCAAGCCATGTTTTATCTGAATTATGATTCCTTTTTTCTCATGTCCATCTAATGACAAAGGTGAGTGAGAGGAAGTGGACCTTGTTACCTGGCCTGATGTGGCCCACGCGAAGTTCCCAGGAGGGATGACCAAGTCCACTGTCAGAACAGCAGGAAGCACTGGTCTAAAATATCTCGGGGATACCAACGCTATACACACTGGCCTTTCTCCAAAGGCCTTTCACACACATGGCATAGAAGTACATATAAAAAATAATTTAATTGTCTTCTATTTCTCCAAGAAATGGCAGGAGAAACAAATACCCCTCAGATGCATTCCCAATACTCAAGCATAAAGAATTCTATCTCAGTGGTTTAAAAAGAAGAGCCTCAATGATCTTTGTCCTTGGCAGCAGCTACTTTCTTTGTTGAAAATCTAACCTCCGTGAAGCTTTCTCTGAGCTCAGAACAATCTCCCGCTGCTCTCCAACCCTTAGTGTTACACCCTGAAGCATTTATAGGATCAGTAATCAGCCATTCACTGCCTTTTGGTAATAGCTTAAGTCACGTTTGGATCCAGGCTATCATTTCTTTTTTATGGCTATTTCCTGATATAGTATATCTGAGCATGCTGTTACTCTACCTGAAATATTCACCTCTGTTCTCTCGGTGAACTTCAACTCGTCTTTCCAAACCCAGCCTGAACAGCACTTTTCCCACTGAACGCGCACCTTCTTCATTTTTGTAAGTTTACAGTGTTTCATCCTCCATGACCCTGGGTCACTTGGT
Source organism: Dinomys branickii (assembly GCA_004027595.1). Classification (NCBI taxonomy): domain Eukaryota; kingdom Metazoa; phylum Chordata; class Mammalia; order Rodentia; family Dinomyidae; genus Dinomys; species Dinomys branickii. The sequence goes on along the minus strand of PVLD010017450.1, from coordinate 18,430 downwards.
TTTCTCATACTATGAAGTGTGATAAAAACCAACATGATAGATGCTTAAACGAACGAGATCAGTATACTAAGGGACACGCTGATATTATCGCGTTGCTCTTGCTGCTTTCCGAAGCAGTTCTGAAAGTCCTCTTTCCCACGGATCTTTAGTTGTGCTGTGTGGCTGCCTCATTAGCCTAAAATGATTCACAATGTTTCCCTCTTATGATCACTGAAACTTTGAGGAAAATCTAGAAGTCGCACAGTGCTAAATCTAGTGAGTAAGGTGGATGAGGATACACCACAATACATTTTACAAGCCTGCCTTTCTATTGGACGGCACTCAGCAGCTGCATTCACTTTATTTTTGATCACATCTTGTAAAAGCAGTTAGAAAAGGACTCTTCTAGAATTGCTTTAGAAAATAGCAAGAACACAGGATAGGTATGTTTGAAGTGAGGGGGAATATTTTGATGAGGATAAAGAGCAATGTGTCTTTTACTATAAAGTAATAACTTCTTAAAATGTACACATTCACTGTATGGCTCAACCACACCTTGTATATTTATTAAAATGAAAATTACAATGCATATGATGTCAATGAAACAGAAGGTTTTACATAGACATGGTCTTATATCCACAGCACTCATATGGATGTCATCTATGAATGCTGGACACAATATCATTGTTTTATGCTTCATCTTTTTATTCTTAGAGCATATCACAAAAACAGGCATTCTTTGTGGGGTGAGATGAAATCTCAGTGATGTTTTAACTTGCATTTCTCAAATGATTAATGATGTTGAACATTTTTTCACATATTTATTCACCATTGTATTTCTTCATCTGAGAAACATGTGTTCATCTCAGATGCCCATTTTTGGATTGGGCGTTTAAATTTTGGGGGCCTGATTTTTTGAAATTCTTCATATGTTCTAGGTAAGAGTCTTTTGTCTATGGGGCAGAAGGATAAACTTTTTTTTTCCAATTTGTGGATTTTCTTTTTACTCTGTTGGTGATTTCTTTTGATATGCAGAAATTTTTCAATAAGATGAGATCCTAGTTGTTGATTCTTTGAAGTATTTCCTGTGCAGTTTGTTTTTTGTTAGTGAACTCTCTGCCTACCCCTGTCTTTGAGAGTTTTACCTACTTTCTCTTCCAGTAGATTTAGTGTTTCTGTTTTGATATTTAGATCTTTGATGCATTTTTACTTTAGTTTAGTGCATGGTGATAGACATCTCAGCCCACAAAAAAAGGCTATCATTTAGAAATCAACCAACAACAAATGCTGGAGAGGCTGTGGGGAAAAAGGAACTCTTCCACTGCTGGTGGGAGTGTCGATTGGTGAAACCACTGTGGAAATCAGTTTTGAGATTCCTCACAAAACCAGGATTAGAGGTCCCACTTAACCCCACTAGTCCCTTTCTGGCTATTTTTCCAGAAGAATTAAAAACATCATACCACAGTGATATATGTGCACCCATGCTTATAGCAGCACCATTTGTAGTAGCTAAATCTCGGAAACAACCCAAATGTCCATTAACTGAGGAATGGATAAAAAAGATGTGGTATTTCTATAGCTGAGTATTACTCAGCTATAAAAAAAGATAAACTTGAGGCTTTTATAGGTAAATGGATGCAACTAGAGACCATATTCATAAATGAAGTAAATTGGACCCACATGTGTAAACATCACCTTGTCTCCTTGGGGTGAGAACATGAAAGAGTAAATAATACTCAAGATGTACAATACATAATAAGGGAAAGAAATTGCTCAAAGGAAAGAACAACTGGGAGGAGGGAAAAAAGAAAAAGAAAGTACTAAGGTGTTTTTTCTATCTATGTATGTCTATCTATCTGTGGATCAGTGGCATAACTGTACTGCTGGTGTCTGATGGTTTATTGAGGGGAATAGTTAATGATTAAAATTTTTTGAATATTTTGACCAGTTTTACATGCTTATATCTGGTAATCTGAGCAATTTATATGATGACAACAATTTGCAGTATAACAACCATTGGTGACTTCCTACAGTCCTGTCTAGGGAACTGTGTTGCCTCTAATGTTCTTTTAAATTATTATTTTCTTATTCCCTTTAATATATTGATCAATCTTCTATTCTCACATCTGGTAATCTGAGCAACTTCATTGACAATAACAATATGTAATACAACAACAACTGTTAATCCCTATCATTTGGTTTGAAAACCTGTATTATTTTTAATGTCCTTGCTTTGTTTTGTTTGTATTTTGTCATTGTTTTTTTTTTTTGGTACTATTTTCTTTAAAATAAAAAAAGTCCCTTTTGGAAAAAAAAACAACAGGCAGATGTTCAATAAATGCTCGGTAGCCAGGAGTTGTAGTGCATACCTGTAATCTCAGCACTCAGAAGACTGAGGCAGTAGGATCACTGTGAGTTTGAGGCCAGCCTGGGCTACATAGTATGTTCAAAAAACAGCTTAAATTACACAGGGATTCTCTCTCTCTCTCTCTCTCTCTCCTACACTCTAGGAGGATGATTAAAAGAATGAATGAATAATGGTGATTTTAACTCCTTTGATATTAGATCACAAACTATTGTGGATGTATATATAAAAATAAAAATAAATTTATTACAGAAAAGGACATATTGCTATTAACATCACCAAAAATGTGCCTTCTCTCTTTGAACATAATTATCTCATCATTCTGGCCACTTTGTGAAACACTTCTGGAAATTCTCTTCTGTGAGTGTCTCTTCTTGGCTACCTCCATGTCCTGAAATTCTTCAAATATTTATGGAAATTTCTGTCAAGTAAAAACTGGTTGATGGTTGGTATGGTTACCGTGCAGAGGGCTGTAATGGACTTGGTGATGATGGAAGCAGTTTTGGTGGTTGAAGCTACAACAATTTTGGCAACTATAACAATCATGCTTCAGATTTTGGCCCCACAAAGGAAGGAAGCTTTACATGTGCAAGCTCTGTTCCAATGATGGTAGAGGCTGATACTTTGCCAAATAGTAAAAACCAATGTGGCCATGGCAGCTTCAGAAGCAGCAGTAGCTATGACAGTGTCAGGCAATTTTAACACACCAGAAAGTAAGGCTGTGCGTAAGAGGAGAGCCAGAGACGTGGACAGGAAGCCGCAGAGGACAGCAGATTTGTGAACCCAGCCAAGCGCAGTGGCAGAAGGGCCTAGCTGTTACAAAGAGCACATGCTTACGTAATGTGTATGGGTGAGAATCTAATTGTGACTAATTTTACAATAGGTTATTTTAGTTTCTGTTCTGTGGAAAATGGAAAGCATCCCAGCAAAGGGTTTTAAAGCGGCTTTCTTTTCTTTTTTCTTTTGTATCCCTGCTGTCAATTGCTAAATGTAATTGTTTGATATGGCACCAGATATATGTACTTTTAGAAAAAGCCAGCCAGGATGATTTCTGCTTCCATATGAAGACAGCTCTAGTGGTATAAGAAGTAGAAGAGGCACAGAGAGTGACTATGCTCCACAAAGAGTGTGTTACCTGTCATATTAACCACTATACCAACATTCCTAACATGAATGGCTTTACTGGGGAGAGGTTTATTTCTTCCTCACATAAATTATGAAACAGATGTTCTAAATGTGAGTAGCTGTCCACTAAAGCAGAATTCAGGAGCACCTGTACCCCTATCTTGCAACAACCATGGTCACGAGACCCAGTTGCATCAAGTCAGAGATAAGAGAAATAAGAGAAAGAGCATAGAGGTTACACTGGAGATTTCTGTGTGCAGCGCTTGACTTCTCTTTTGCTCAGATTGCGCTGGCAGTAGCTAGCTGCAAGGGAGCCTGGGAATGCGGGCTACCTGCGGGAGCCAAAGCAGAAAGCATTTAGTTGAAAAGATAACTGGTGCCATGTCTTCAGGTGGAACTAAGGAGAGTTTACTATCGTCCCAGCACATACAGCACAAACGTCTCAGTCTGCTACTTGTCATACTTCCTGCTCTGTATTCATTCCTATGAAACAAATGGGATCTTGGCCCTGTGATAGTATTAGGAGACCTTTGTTATCTGACAGTCTTGTTGTAATTAGATTATTATAATAAGCTGTAGGCTGGCATGGAAAAGCATTACACATAGGTATAGCATAAAAGTGTCCTTGAGCAGAGCACACAGGCCATTTCACAGCTGATCTCCCAAGCCCACCTCCCCTATTCCTTCCCCCACCTCTGCTCCCACCTCTCAACACTGACCTACGTCTCTGGCTCTGAAAGGTTCACCTTTCCAAGCACATCTTGAATTTTCACAGTTGCTGTACTCTGCTCTGTTGCTTGTATTCGCTGAGGTGACTTTGTTCCATCTCTCCTTGTACCAGCTGTATCTATAATATCCAAAGAATAAAAACAGCAAGAATGTCTTTTCATGGGTGGATAAATAAATGAATTGGCACATCCATTCAACAGAATACTATTTAGCAATAAAAGAGAATGAATATGGATACATACAACTTGTGGGCTAGATTTCCAAAGCACTATGCTGAATGAAAAAAGCCCACCTCAAGGGTTATAAGCTGTATGATTCATGTGTGTATATTCTTAAAAGTGGCAAGATTATAGGGATAGAGAAGAGATCCGTGGCTACTGGGAATTAGAATTGACAGGCAGGTGTGATTACAGAATGAAGAACACTATGGATGGGAGTTTTCCTCTCACTTCTACACAGTATCTGACATCCACAACTTAAAGGAGAAGAGATTTATGCTAGTTCATGGCTTCAGATGTTCAGTCCATGGTTAGCTGGCTCCAAGGCAGGCACCTCATGGTAGCAGGGCATGGCCAGCAAAAGCTGGTTATTTCGTGGTGGCTGAGAGCAGAGCAGGAGAATAATACCAGACAGGAAGGGATAAGGAGCAGATATAGTACCTGAAGTCCTGCCTCCATGAGCCACCCTACATGTCCAGAGCTGTGCTCTGCCAGTCCCCTGGGCAGCTCCATGCCAATGAAATGGACAAAATCAAACTTAACAGTCACACATGAGGAAGGTTCTTTGGCAGTTCTTTATCCTGGTCAAGGTATTAGCTATGTAAATCTATATGTGTGATAAGAAATAACTTTGCAAACACATGCATGTGTTAAAATGATAAAAAATCTATAGCTAATTAATAATAGTTACAGAATTAATAATAGTGAATCCACAATGGACTGTCAAGATACAAGGCATTGCCATTGACGGACGACAGCAAAGATACACAGGGTCTCTTTGTACTACTTTTGCAACTTCTTGACACTCTTACATTATTTCAGAATTATTGAGATCCTCAAAGAGCTTTTGTTCATGTATGACATAATTATCAGTATTTACTGTATTAGACATTAACTCAGATACTTCTTTATATATTTAATTCATTTAAAAATAAGAATAAACCAATTATATGATGACATAAACAATACATTATTTTGAACAATAACTATATTTTCCAAGACAAAATAATGATGCAGAGAGTGGCATTGTTCTACATTTTGCAAATCTCTTTCGCATCCAGCTTAATTGAAGAAATCCAGATTGTCCTATCTTTTCTGCATTCCATCTGTTGTGACTTTGCATGTCACATCATCATTGCAAAACTCCACTGTACATTCATAGGGGCATGAAAGTGAAAAAGACAGATGCCACGATTTCTTATGGAAAGAGTTTGGACCCGACAGATCCTCTCCAAAGGTCTTGGAAATACCCAGGAGTCCCTCATTGTACATTAAGAACGGCTGATCTAGGCTTAGTCATGTCCCATAATGTTCTTGCTATTTGTTTTTGTGTCTCTGTCCTTTGAAAGACTATGAGCTACATCAGAGCAAGAACTGTTTTGTTTTCCTGGAGCCTAGGATGCCAAGTATTTAGAAGGAACTTAATACTCAGGGCCAAAAGAACAAAGAAGGAGTGAAGAAAACCATTTGTTGTTCTGTTTTTGCTTTTCCCTTCAGAGGTCTGTAGGTGGTTACAGTTTTAAAGTTTAAAGAGAAAATCTGAGTCTTGAGAAGTGCACTGTCTGTAGGAAGAAAGTCATTTGGTGCAGGGAGTGGTGGACAGTAGTTGGGGACCTCTACAAGGCAAGCAAAGTTATTTACATTCAATGTTCCCTCTGACTTTTCACTCCCCTTGTCTCCTGCCATCTCTGATTTTTATGTTCCTTGTCAGGATACAGGAATACATACAGGATATATAGCACATGTTGCAAGGTCCGGGAGGGCTTCTTTGCAGGACCAGGCACAGCCAGGATCAATTAAATAACAAGGAAGGTAGAAAATATAGCTGCAGCTGGAAAAAATCAGTGTCAGGCATGTGAGTTGCAGGCCATAAAAGGTCAGCAGGCCAGGGGTGTGAGTAGCTGTGAGTGAAGCTTTGGGCTCCATGGAACTAGAAAGAGCCCAGTAGTGATCAGCATCCTGGCATCTTGGTTTCCATGAAAGCATTCATGTCATGGGAAGAGAAATTGTGGACCTCACAAATGATGGGCCAAGTTGTGCCCTCCTTGTGTTTCTCACCTGTCTTCTTCTCACTTGACCAACCCCCACGCCCTTGTGTGTTATTTCACAGTGACGGGTAGGTTTTATAGGTTGGAGGTGGCCTCAACTACTAAATCTTAGTGAGTGAGAGGAGCTAGATCTGTATATGAATTAGGGGACTTCTTGGAGAGAGAAGTGAAGCAGAAACAATCCCTAAATAATAAAAAAAAAACTTCACACTTCATCTTAACACACATATGTGGTATAAGCAGAGATCAAATTTTGGGTTAAGTTCTAGAAACAAATAACTTCTTAGTAAATTGAGTCGCTACCTGCCCTTTGTAAGTTCAGTAAGAAGGGATCATTATTTCCTGGTAGGATTCAGTTCCACATCCCAGGCTTTTCTCAGAATGCCATTCTGCACGTGTGTGTGTGTGTGTGTGTGTGTGTGTGTGTGTGTGTGTGTGTGTTATTTTAAGGGCAAACATCTAAATAGATATGTGAGAATATTTTCCTTGCAAAATTAGGCATACTGTCCCACTTTTATTAGAATTCAGAACAAAATTAGGATAGGAAACCCCAGTTCAAATGAAAGATTTTAACCAAAAACAGGAGCACAAACCTGATCCAAAGACCTTGGTGGAGAAAAGCTCATCTTCATCTTTTCATTTAACAAATAATCAGAATTCCAGAGAACTGCACCACATGAGATTAAGAGACTACAGAAACAATAAAGATTAAATGACATGATTTCAATGGTGCCTGTTGGCAAATGAAATCACACAAAGTAGGACCCCAGAAAGAAGTTGTCACCCCTAACACGTGCTTTCATTTAAGATAAAGGCTTAGAAGAGACCAATGGCTTTTCATACAATCCATTTTCATACATGGGCTATAGTTTTTATAAACTTAAGTACTCTGTGAGTTATTATCATCTAGGATTTAATTCAGAGAGATAAAGCTGTGTATGGATGCTAAGTAAGTTAGTAAGAAGTAAAAGTGAGGTTTAGATTCAGATCTCTGACTCTAGAAATTTTCCTAAGCTACCTTCAGGATGAGAAGGAAATGAGATCATATGTGGGAAAGGGTATTGGAAAGTCATTTAGAGAGATCAGGTACTGTAATTGTTAAAAGTATTGTCCATGTAATGGTAGTGAAGGCTAAAAGGGTGTTCCGTGTCTCTGTACACTCTTTACACTTTTGAAGGACTTTGTGCTTAAGTGCATCTTTTTCCATCTAGTGTTTACTGAGTGCTTACTGTGCCCTGCTTTGTACCTTAGAGGATTAAAAGAAAAGGACATAATAAATTATCTTACTTCACTTGTGCTTGGGAATGAACACAGAATGGGTACAAGGGCGACTTTGGAAATTGTGACAAGGAGGCAAGGAAGGGCAGCAGGTTTGGGAAAAGCTGACTGGGTCCACTTGGTGCATGAGGACTGGGTGCCAGGGTGTCCTTTGAAAGGATGCTCAGGGCATTCCTGATAATGGGGCAGCGGAACTGGGGCAGAGAGCTCTGATTGGGTAGATGAGGAGCAGTCATACCCGAAGAGAAAGAACAATTCCCTGAATTTCATCAACCTCTTGTTGCACGTAAATGGGTTCTCATGAAGAAGACAGGTAGAGAGTGTTCCACGGCACTCGTAGGAGGCTGCTAGGCTTACAGCAACTTCTCCCAGAATAATTTTTGTTGTTTTGATTTCTTGTAGTAATGAACATTGAATCTGTACTTCAATCACACTAAAGTTTACTCTCAACCTTTTCTACTTTTTATTTTGAGACAGGATCTTGCTAAATTGCCCGGGGTTGGGTATTTTGGTCTCATAGGTACCTAGGTTCACAGGTCTGTGCCACTGTGCCCAGCTTCAGAATTTTTTTTTCTAGGGAGCAGGAGGCGTTGTAGGTAGCACTCCACTGAGCATTTAGTTTATTCCGTGTGAGCGTTAAACGATCACCAAAACAGCTGGACCATGGAACCCAGGCAACAGCACCTCAGTATTGTATAGGAAGGGTACGAGTGTAAACAAGGCAAGCCGGGCATGGCGGCGCACACCTGTAATCCCAGCACTTGGGAGGCTGAGGCAGGTGGATCACTGTGAGTTTGTAGCCTTCCTGGGCTACAAAGTGAATTGAAGCCCAGCGTGAGCTGTATAGTGAAACTGTCTCAAAAAGAAAAAAAAAATATAGAAGTAGGCTGAAATTGCTGTTAGGGTAATGCACAAGTGAACCTACAGTAGTCTGAGATCCTTTTCTTTTGCCTGAAAAATCTGACACTAAGAGAAGTTGGGAACATGTAATCCTGGAATAAAAGGTTTTTTCTATCATATTATAGTTATTCAGAGCATAAATATGGCCATCCCACTTCATGGAAGGATCCTGGATGTAGATCAAGCTTTGATATAAGGCTGAGTTGATATAAGAAGGCAATTATACTTAATTGCCTAAAATTTAAAAAAAAGAGTGGGAAGCACTTTGTTGTGCATGGGGAGCAGCTGAGCTGGAGATTGCCACATTCAGGGGAAGGAGCAAGGCCAACCCATAGAACATGGAGTGCCAGAGGTGAGTCATGTAAACAGGTTGTTGGGACTAGAGCAAGGCCAGAACAGAAGATGTGTAGCCTTCGTGTTCTTCCTGTTAACTACAGCACAGATAGCTTCTAGAATTTTGCATCCAGTATTCTCAGAGAGGTCAGGTCCTACCCAGTCCCAGCTTTCCTTTTAGTATATCTCTACTGTTTTATTTTCTTAATCTCTCATAACCCCCTCTCTGGACCCCACTAGCTGCTGTGGTAGCAGCAGTTGTGTAGATGTAAAACTCTGGAGCAAGCACACTGGCAAAAAGTTCTCTGTTATGCACCATGATTTTTTTCCCCACGGCAAGCTGAAGAGTTAGAAAGAACCCAAATTAGCTCAGGATTGGAGAGATGGACTGAGAAGAGAGCATGTGTCAGTATTGATTCATTGTTCTTTATAAGATAAAGCCTATGTGTGCCAAGAGTGAAGGGAAGAGAAGAAAATCCAAAGCTGGAGAGGAGAAAAACTCCTTCCCTGGGCATAAACAAATTACCAAATATCTGATTGTGACCTTAGGTGACTCCATTGTTCAGAGACCACTTGAGCCTGTAGATCCAAGAAGGTCCAGAGCAGTGAGACCCACAGTATGACTCTGGGACTGCACGAAACACAGTTTCTGTCACAGACCTTCAAATTTCTCTCTCCTAAGAGGATGGAGGAAGCAGTTTATTTTAGCAAGATGCTTAAGCTTTTTTAGTCAGAAATCTCTGCTTACCCAACAACCTTCAGGAGAATTTAATTCTTCTTTGAAAAATGCAAAATCTTGTCTCTCTTAATACAGTAGGTTCTCAATAAGTATTTGCATGAATGAGCCAATCAGATAAACTAAGGACAGCTATGCAGGGTTTAAATATAGCAGGCACCATTTTCAATATGAGAATCATGGCTGGAGATCCATGAGGATGTCAGCTATCAGAGATAGAGGGCAAGTCCCTAGGATTGGGTGAGGAAAAAAAAAATACGAAGTTCCTCTCATGTACAATTTTGACAAGGATGAAGGAAGATTGCTTCATCTTAGAAGTCAGAGCAACACAGAAGAGAGGTGCTGCAACATCAGGTACAGCTATATCTGTTTCTGGCTGTGCCACATCCAACTGCTACATTGGAAGTCTGAGGCATTAGTTCCACTAGGTCATTACCCTGGGTTTTAGTTTCTCCTACTGTTATAGGAGGATGAAGAGATACCACAGTCTTTGTAGGCCCTCCTGGCTGACTTCAGCAACATACCTTTATTGTACTGGTGGGCACACACAGGCTCAAAATACCTGACTTCCCAATTCCAGAATGAAATTCCAGTCTCTGAGTCCCGGGACTATATTTGTCCCTTGTTCTGTCTCAGCCGATAGAAGAAAGCGTGGAACTTGCTGTTTAACATCTGCTTTCTGGCTCACCAGAGTTCTAGCCTTTGAGGTAGATTCACTTAAATACATCATATGAATTAATTCTGTTTCTCAAATAGGGGTAAATAAGAATGACTAGAGGCGGTCCTGTTTTTATGTGGCATTTATGAAAGTATTTACAGTTTTAGTCAAGGGCAGTGGGGTTTACAAAGCATTGTGAGACAGGGAAGAGTGGATTTGCCATAGCAGCAGAAGAAAGGGAGCCTCCAACATACCCCCTTTCAGTACTGAGTTGCTGGAGCACTTTATCCTGGGATCTCTGGGAGTGGCGATGTGAGCTGACGTTTGTCTTTGGCTCTTTCTTCCTTCCCACCTTCTCCCTCTTTGGTCTGTGACTTCCCTCTTTTGTTGCTGCATTGAGGACCTCTCTCCATTGCTGAAATGTTGACCAGTCAGGGTACAAATACAACCAAGTCTCACAGGGCTGGGGCATGAGTGTCCTAGGGCTGCCCTAATGAAGTGCCATAAACAGGGTACCTCAAACAATAGAAGTTTATTCTTCAATAGTTCTGGAGACCAGAAATTTACAACCAAGCTGTTGACAAGGTCACAGTTGTTCTGAAGTAGATTCCTTTTTGTTGTTGTTTATCCCTATCTCCAATCCTTATCCTTTGTTGGTATGTGGTTTTATCGCTCCAATTTCTCCCTTTATTATTACATAGTCTTTTCCTGTGTGTCTATATGTCTTTTTTCCTCTTCTTATAAAGATGAAAGTTATATTGGATTAGGGTGTACCCAAAGCCCATGTGATGATGAATGAATTCATTGCATCTGCAAAGAACGTATTTTTAAATAAGGTCCCATTCCAAGTTTCTGGGTAGACATGAATGTAGGTGACACTATTCAGTCCAGTAGAGTGGGGTTTTACAGTTCTTTTAGAATAGATTCTAGAGTCAGATATCTGACTGCTCTGTGTCCAACACCTTCCGAATTTTTTCTTTCTGAGAGTGTGGATTAACTTCTTGTCCATCACCTCTAGATTCAGGCTCGTTATTTTTTGTTGACCAGTGAATTGATATCACAAAGGACATTTAAAACTGAGTGACAAATGTTATTTGCCATTACTTCCTCTCAAACAAATCCATTTCCATCATGCTACACCCCCATACTATATCTCCATCAATTCTAGCCACTGGCTGACAAACTACTTTAGACACTACCGGGCATTTTCCAGATTGTACTCCCAAGTTTACTTTCCAAGGCCTTCATTCTACCTTGAACACCTCTTTTCCATTCCTGGTGGTTCCAACACCATGGCTCAGCTTCTATGCTGATTTCTCTCCCTGAACTTTGTTTTCCATCAGTGTATTGCTCACAGTCCCCTTATGCACTTGGCCATCTCTGCCCATATCACGTGGATCTGTTTAGAAATCTTCTCCTTTTGTTCTCCCAGGCCTCCCCTACCAATGCATCTCCCTACAGATGTCTCACCACACAGAATCGGGTTTGACAGCACTCTTATCTCTCTTCTGCTCCAGGAGACTTTTGGAGGGAGTTGGCTTCACAAGTAAAGGAAGCTCTGAGCTCCTTTTCGTTCTTCCTCGACTCCTAGCAAGAAAAACTAGAGAACAGAGAATGAGTCAGGGTCTAGAATGCTAATCAAACCATGTTACTAGGGGTAGATGCTAGTGGAAGAATGTAAACAAGTCAGTGTCTTCTGTTCTCTCTCTCTCTCTCTCTCTCTCTCTCTCTGTGGGTCTCTCATTTTTGATATAAAACATACCCCAGAGTTTTCTTCTTCTATTAAAAACATTCCCTCATATCTCTCTTCCTGTGTGACTGCACCTTGAAAAATCAATTCAGAATCAGAGGGGAATTGCATTAGTAAGAGTCCCCCAGAGAAACAACCAAAAGAGACATATAGCTATGAAGAAATTTATGATGAGGGATTGATTGATACAATTTTGGAGGCTCCCTGTCTCACGATCTGCTTCCTACAAGCAGGATACCCAAGAAAGCTCATGGTGTGCTTCCAGTCTGGACCCTAAGATCTGAGAACCAGGGAATCCCATTGTGTAAATTCCAGCCTCAGTCCATGATGTAGGAAAGATGGAGTCCTTGGCGTTAGAGAGGGAAGATTAATTCTTCTTCTTTATTCTGCTTGGGCCCTCAGTGAACTGGGTGATGGCAGTCCACACTGGGGAGTATGATCTTAGTTACTCAGTCCACAGATGCAGACACAGCCACACCCAGAAATAATGATTTACCAGTTATCTTGGCATTTCTTAGCCAAGTTACACCTACATGTAAAATTAACCTTCTGTTATGGTGGCTACATTGTGTCAATTTGAGGAATCTAGAGGCTTGGCTAAATGACTCAGCAGTTCTATATCTTAGGGTGAAAAGCACTGGTCCTTATAGCTCTGGGATGTTCATTGTGTCTACTTGAAAGTTTAGAAGGTTAACTAAGTGACTGAGCAGGGGGCCAGAGTCCTTATTTTGTATTCATCATGAACCTGTGCAAGAGGAGGCCATGAAGATTATGTGAGTGCTACATGCCCCCTGGGTGGAGGTAGCCTGCTTACAATATAAGGGGAGAAAAGAGGCCTATTGCCCCATTTTGCTCTTGATGCTTTTACTGTTTTCTGCCACCATGAACTGTTGCCCTCTGCCATGCCACCCTGCCTTGGAGCCAGCTGATTATGCACTGAAACTTCCACAAACTATGAGCTAAATAAACCTTTCCTTCCTTAATTCTGGGTATCAGGTATTTTGTCTCAGTAACGAAAGAAAAGTAACTAGGACACCTTCCCCAAGGTCAGGGGGACAAAAATACACAAAGCCCTGTTCCCCTGGCTGATGGACTCTTCCTGATTTTGCACCATGTAGTTATATCACCAGAATCAGAGGATCTACACTGGATTTGTGCAGAGACAATTACTGAAGGTTATCACCTAACAAATACTCTCTCCTTCTTCTTCAGTAATAGTTCTCCCAACTTTTGTTCTGACAACTTTATTTCCCACCTCTTATGCATCTTGATGGGGTCAAATACATTCTGGCACACAGCAGTAAATAGGATGGTGCATACAGATTCTCGCAAGTGTTTTCAAGGGAAGGAGTGTGCCTTCCTCTACTCCTCCTTACAGCTGCCCAGCTTTCAGATATGATAGCTGAGTTTTCCCAACCATTTTTAGACCATGAAGAAGAAATTAGCCTCAAGGTCATTGTGGAGCTATATCAGCTTTGAACAGATTACTTCTAGGATTCATTTATATGAAAGAAAATTGAAAAAAATTTGAGTATTTCTCCTCTTGAAAAGTTACTTTGTTGTTGAGGGTGTTAAGGGAGTTCCTGGGTGCTCATACCTGAGCTTTGAAGACCAAAGTTTCAGCTAGAAATCAGCAACCTTCCCCTGGACAGACCGTTCTACATGGCTCTTACAAGTCCATAAGAGGTGATGATGGTGGAACAGAATCTGAGGATTTGGGATTTCAGGTGGCTGCTGTAAAAGGAAGTTTTATTTACCTTTGTGTGACCCTCTTCTTAGTCTCTGACTGAATCTAACTCACTTTCTCAGCTATTTCTCATTACTGATTCTCCAAACACATTTTGGAATATGCATTTCCTAATCATTCCCCTCCCGTGGAGTTTTAGCAGCACAGGTACACTGAGTATATGTTTGCATGCTGTACGTGCATTTGTGCTTTATATAGAAAAAAGTATACAAGTTTTTGTGCCCACCTTCAGCCACATTAGCCTGTTCCCATAGGGATGACATCACCCCTGCCGAGCTCCTGCTGAGTGTTCTCTATCTGAAGACATTGACACCCAATGAGCCATGAGACTTGTTTCAAACTCTTCTGTGTAGACCTGTAGGCTTGCTGTGTTGGTCTTGGCCCCTTGAACTGCTGTAACAACCACAAGCTGGGTGCCTTGCAAGCAGATGTTTATATCTCACAATCCTGGAGGCAGGAAGTCTGACATCAGGGTGCCAGCATGGTCCGGCCCTGTGAAGTCCCCCTTCCTGACTTGGAGATACTCTGAAGGTGACTCACGCGCTGCTATTAGCAACCTTGTGTTCATTCTATAGCAACAAACCATATCCCTCAGTTCTTGCCTCTCTGTGTACTTTAGCTTTTCCTTAACAACATTTCCTGAAATTGTCTCATTGACCTACATGTTTATGTTGCCTCTACCCACTATGACATAAAGATCCATGACAGACTTTGTCTGTTTTTCTACAGGTGTATTGTAAGTATTTAGCATAGGACCTGGCACACAGTAGGTAGTCAATAAATGTGGAATACAGGGGAAACACCTCCTCCTACCATCAAAACATCATCATGTGTTCACACTCTAGGAAATGTGGATGATCTTAGTAGCATACACACAACATACACATGAGCACAAACACCACACTCTAGAGATTAGATGGGTTATCCCCCAATTTTCCCATTAAAGGTTCTCAGCTTTCCAAACAGGGAAGCTACTTTTAGCCTTGTTTTGTCCAGAATATCTTCGCAGTGTGGTGAAACTGAGGCACCTTGACTCAAGCCCAGCCTGTCTTCAAAGCACCCCCTCTTATCTCACTAGAAGAGTTCTCCTTCCTTACTCAGAAAAGAACCTCAGCCCTCCAGCTTTGAGTGTAAGGGGTTGCCTCAAATCCTCAGAAAGCCAGTCTCCAGGTCACATATCAATTCCAGCGATGGTCCTTCTGCCAGAAGGTGCATTTATGAAGAGCTGATTTGCTCCTGCCTTGTAGAATTTGTGTACAGGTCCTTGGCCCAGTCTGTCTTTCTTCCTGGTGTCAGAAGCTCCATTTCCTTGGCTTGAAAGGCTGGCCTTGGCAGTGGTCAGGCAGAGGTGTCTGTCTGCAGCAGGGATGAATTGACAAGAGACACGTTGGGAATGGGGACAAGGTGGCTATCATCCAGCTCGCTGTCATTCACACAGTGCCTTGAAAGAAGTCTTCCTTAGAATATCACATGGGTCTCCTTTCCTGGGGAGACACTGAAGGAAACCATCCAAAATACCCAGCAATACAGAATTTATTTTTTAATGAATGGACACAGCAAAAATGTCCTAAAATATGGGAATGGTTAAAGAAAGCACAATAAATCCCTGGAATGTTACCCATTGTGAACTTTGGATAGAAGTATCTAACAATGATCAGGAAAAATGCTAAACACTGACAAAAATGTCAGGTGATAAAAGCAGGATTAAAGTACATGCATACTCTAATAGTTGCAACATAAAGGGAAAACAATTATGGGAGAATAATTGCCCAGAAAGTTGTCCAGTTGTACAGGATAGAGAATGACTTATTACAGAGGTATGGTTTGGGGTGTAGTCCTTCCTTTTCTTTTTCTAATATTTCGTGATGCATTAGTTAAGTGCTTTTCCTTAAAAAGGATTCAGTGCTGTTTTTGTACTTCATAATCTACATGATTTTTCTAAGTATCAAAAAGAAAAAAGTTAAACGTTTACTGGTATTTGCACTGGTACTAATAATTGGGCCTTAACTTTTCCTTTTTTTTTTTACATGCATACAAATCTGTATTTTATAAGCAAAAATGAAATTATACTCTACCAAAAATTTATAATCTACATTTTACTCAGTGACATTTTATGAGCATTTTAACAATTTCAGTAGTGTCTATTATGGTTTGTGTCTGGATATCCCCCCAAAACCTCATGCACTTTTAGGTGGGGCTTTTTCAGAGGCAGCTGAATCTAGAGTTTGTGATTGAGTCATGTTTCAATGCTGGGATTAAGGCTGCTGGGATTAAGGGTGAGTAATGGCTGGATCAGCCTACAGATTGGATTGGCACTGGCCTAATCCCAGCAGTCTGAATAAGACAAAAACGGCAGAAAGAGGTTTGTTTTCCCCATTTTGCTCTTGTTGCTTTTGCTATTTTCTGCTGCTGCAAACTGTTGCTCCTCTGTGATGTACCATCCTGCCTTGGAACCAGTCAATATAGTCTCTCACAATGTTATTTAAAATCTACTTATCTTGTATAGTCTAAACATGTCACTATCAAACTTACCTTCTATTATATGTTTAGATTAGTTATAATATTTTAATATGTTGAATAACAATTGTGGACAGTCTTGCTAACTAATTTTCCCCACGTTTTTGATTATGTACTTAATATAATATTTTTAAAGTAGGAAATTTTAATTACTAGGCTATGCTCAATTTTATGTATATACATACATATATATATGTCAATATATATGATGTTCAACAGTATGGGAATTGTTAAATAAAGAAGTACAATAAATTTAATAGCCATGGAAGAGTGTGTCAGACGACTTTCCATTGCAGTTCTTAAAAACACTCAAATAGCTTTAGAAAAACAAAGCAGAGGATGTGGGGAGGGGAGATTGATTGTTCACCTAACTGCCAAGTTCCCTGAGTAGATCTCACTTTAAGTAAGGTTGGATTCAGGTTCAAAAACATTCCTGGGACCCATTTCTAGACCTGGCTTCTTCTGAGAGGAGTTTCTCCTTTGTGTGCCATCATCCTAGTGTTCAGGCCAGAAAAGAAATAGTTTAATAAATTTGAGACCTGAGTCTCATTGGCCGTAGCTTGGCCTACAAAGTGGAGAGGCCAACAGCGAAACTAACCATGGGATGGACCCTGCCTCATACTCTTTCTCTGGGACCCAGGGCCATTTAGGGTGCCATGAATCCTGCGGGCTATGAATGTGTATGGGGCGTGGCTTCTTCAAAGACAAGGTGAGTACAGTACCAGCAGGAAGAGATAGTAGATGTTAGCTGATGATATATAAGCTTATTTGGTAAAATATTTACATCATTTGAAAAGGTACCATCAAAATCCATATCAGATCACTTCTGTGTGTTCTTAAAACACATTTCCAGTCCCAAATTGCTTGTAGGACAAAGTACTCCATGGTTGTCTCCCTTTAACCCAGCTCATTTTTCATTTTTATCTTAACCATACTACCCTTTAATGTTGGCCAAGCCTTATTAATCTCAGAGCCCTAGATTATGACCTATAAAATATAGCTATTAACTTTTACTTTAATCCAGCTGATGGGATATCAGTAAGTACTAAAAAGATGAATCTATATCTGATCAAACCGATAGCATCCCATGTTTGGCTAGTTATTTCCTGATTAATTCCAGGAAGCTAATTCATAGGAAAAGAACTTGACTATGATTTTCAAATTGTCTCTAAACTTACTGTGTGCTTTTGTGGAAGGAACTCAACTAAATGATAGTTGTTTCTCCTATGAAACTTATGACTAAGAATTTCTAACTTCACATACATAATTTTAAGGCAAAGAATAAGGCTCTGTACAAACGCAAGGTAGATTAGATTAGCAACCAAAGAGACACTCGTTTGTGATTCAAGTCTTGCTGATATTTAATGTACATCTTCTAATCATTTCTGTTACCCAGCCCCAGTCCAGAACTAGGAAAAATTCCTTCTTAAGACTCTCTCCAAGAACAGTCCATGGAGAAGAAACCTGCATATGGGTATACATTCCCCTCTGTACTTCAAGGTGCTCTATGCTGTCTCACCAGTCTGTAATCATTAACTAACAGTTCTAAATGAATTGTTATTGGTGTCTTACAGTAGGTACGTCGGGTGAGTAAGTGCTCGTATCGTTTCTTTTCATAGGTCACTCTTTCTCCTTCATTTGGGGCTGATCTATTGTTCTGGGGTCCCAGATTTGACTAATTAAAGAAAATTCATGAGTTTATAGACTGTTCTGGTTCTTTTCTTATAAGATCATGAACAATGCTCTTTCCAGCTCTCAAAATTCTGAGCAGAAACTGGAAGTTCTGCTCGAAGTTTTCACTTGAAACCTTGCCCTGATTATAAGAGGTAGGCACTAGTAGTACCCTGGTTTTAAAAATAAGATAGATTCAGAGTTAAATTCAGGATCACAAGTGCTTGGAAAGGGTGGAGCAGCAACTTGAAACAAACTCTTACAACCACTGTGCACAATGCTCTTCCTATGTGTGTCTTTTGGGAATGGCATGTTCTTTTGGAGTGGTTACACTGTCGAGGATGAGGGACCAGGCTGACCTAAAAAGCAGAGGCAG
>PVLD010017449.1:0-41851 GCA_004027595.1 Dinomys branickii | reverse complement strand
CGGCAATTGAGATTTTAAACTTTTAAGAACTGCAGCTTCATGCTGGGTGTGGTGATTCATTCCTGTAATCCCAGGACTCAGGAGTTTGAGGCAGACTCCTGAGGCCAACCTGAACTAGACACCCTATCTTAAAAACAGAAAGGAGAGAGAGAGAGAGAGAGAGAGAGAGAGAGAGAGAGAGAGAGAGAGAGAGAGAGAGAGAGAGAGCAGAAGGAAGGAAGGAAGGAAGGAAGGAAGGAAGGAAGGAAGGAAGGAAGGAAGGAAGGAAGGAAGGAAGAGAAGAGAAAAGAAGGAGAGAAGCTTTGGGACACAAGCCAAGTTCATTTATGTATATTTTTTTCTTCACGTTCACCCATGTGCGTAACCACTCAGACTGCTTCAGAGCTCAGGGGTGTCTAAGGACACCTGAGGATGTGACCCTGCTTGTCTAGTGCAGGTGCACAGTGGCTACAGTTACATAAGCATGTCTTAGCACCGGTAAACACAAATGCATTGGTTATGGCACTTTATAAGAATGTAACTATGAGATAACAACCTGCATAAGAATTATACAGATGCAGGTGGCTCTTGTGCTCTTGTGCTCTGCTCTGCTCCGTGGCGACCTGCTGTTGTTGCCAATGTCTTGCACATTGTGTTCTTTGACCTGTGGACCTTGGGCCAAGCTAGAACTAAGGAAATCTGAACAACTCCTTTTCACCTACAAATAGATTTGCCTGTTTACTTTTTACTTGCAAATGGTCCTGTTTCACCTGCTAATAAAAACCTTTTTCATCTGTAAATTAGGACTTCCCCTGTGAATGGACCATTATCTTACTATGGCTGGGCCATCCTCTCCCACTCCTAGACCCAAAACACAGAAAAGATTCCTAGTTCCCAGCCATACTGCACTTCATTTCTCTGACCACTCACACTCCATTGGTTTTTTTTTTTTTTTTTTTTGAGACAGGGTCTCCCTGTGTAGTTCAGGCTGGCATGGACTCACTGTGTAGTCCAGGCTGGCCTTGAACTCACAGTGATCCTCCTGCCTCAGTTTCCTGAGGGCTGAGATTACAGGCGTGTGCCACGATGCCTGGCCCTGTACTTGGTTCTTGAGCATGTCCTATACCTTCATCTACTGGATGCTACTCTTGCCTCTTACCAATATGTCTTGAAGTTATTTTTCCACTACTAGAGTCAGCAAACTTACTCCACAAAAAGAGTATAGTAGTTCTTTATTGCAGCCTCAGGGGCTCCCCAGAGTCAGCCTCTGGGTCTTCGGGCGGGCCCTCCACACCCAGAACCGTGCTGATTCAGTTCAGCTGGGTGTTCCAATTTGACAGTTAGTCAATCCACAGACAGCCTCTCCAGGGAGTTATATTGAGCAAAGCCACAAGGTAAGGCAGGTTCAAGGTGGTACAGAACTATAGTCAGACAATAAGATTACAAGTATAGTCACTTAAACCGGGCATGATGGCACCTGCCTGTAATCTCAGTACTCAGGAGGCTGAGGCAGGAGGATCGTTGTGAGTTCAAAACCAGCCTGAGCTACAAAGTGAGCTCAAGGCCAGCCCGAACTGCATAGTGAGACCCTATCTCAAAAAAGACAAAAAACAAAAACAAAAATGTATAGTCCCTTAGGTAATGTTGATCCAATGGGAAGTCACAAGGTGGGTGCGAGGTGGGACAAAACTATCTTAGGTAATATTGATTAGATGGGGATCAAATGGGGGAAGCAAGTCACATAGAAGTGCATGTGGATTTAACAAGGACTTTCCAGAAGGGGTGGATTAAATCAATTACTGCTGCTCATCCCTAGGAGAAGTAAGTAAGGGTACTCGTTCCTCTTTTTCTGGAAGCCTGATCTCCATCCACAGCTGTCTTCTGTGCTGAGGGCCCAGCCCTGTCTAATAACTAACTTAGCTGTCTGCAGTACCAGCACTCTGGGAGGCTGAGGCAGGGAGGTCAGAAGTTCAAGCCCAAACTGGGCAACTTAGTTAGTTAGCAACACTCTCTCCCATAAAAGATAAAAGGGCTGGGGATGAAGCTCCAGGCAAAGGCTCTGGATTTGATCCCCAGTAAAACCAAAAATTAAAATTATATGAATGTGTATCTCTCCCCGAATACCTAATTATACTGTATTCAACTTCCTTCTTCTCCCCTCCTCTTCCTCTCCCCCACCTCCACCCTTCTGTGGCACTGGGATTGAATCCAGGCCCTCATACTAAGCTACATCCTCGGCCCTTTTAATTTTCATTTTGAGATCAGTTTTCACTTAGCTGTCTAGGCTAGAAGGATGCAAGATCCCCTTACCAGGCTTGTGCCACTACACTTGGCTAACTGTTGTGATAGTACAATGTTCTGTGTTCTCTTTCATTATTAATTATTTTTGCTAATCTCTCACTGTGCCTAACTTATAACTTAATCTTTATTATAAGTATATATGAGGAGCTCAGTACTATTCTCAGTACCAGACATCTAATAGGGGTCTTGGCAGCCCATTCCCCAGGAATAGAGGGGGACAACTAACTTTAATTTAACCCCTTAACCCCTGCATGGTGGTACTTACCTGTATTTCCAGCCTTTGGGAGGCTGAGAAAGGGGATCTTGAGTTCAACCTTTACTACATTAGCAATGCTCAAGGCTAGCCTGGACAGCACAGGGAGATCTTGTCTAAAAAGAAAGAAAGAAGTGGGGAGGGAGCAAAAAGAAAGGAAGGCCAAAAGGAAGAAAGGAAAGAAGGGGAAAGAAATCTACTCCCTAGGATGGGAAATCTCACTGTCTGAATCAAGGTTATCGTGTGCATAGTTGTCGCTAAACTCTAGCATAAAGAGAGGCTGTGAAATTTTTACATCGTTTTTTTGAGACAGGGTCTTGCTATGTAGTCTAGACTGGCCTTGAACTCACTATCTAGCACAGGGTAGCCTCAAACTCACAGAGATTCCTCCTGCCTCAGCCTCCCCAGTGCTGGGATTACAGGTGTGCGCCACCCTGCCCAACAGCCATGAGCTTCTTATTTCAGAAAGTAACTTGGCTGAAACGAACCCCTGAAATCCAAGTTCCGTAAACTGAGGGAAAATACTCTTGAGTTCCTTGGATAAAAAGCCAGAGGCACAGTGTTGCCCCTCTTGGCACACATGGGCTTGGCACCTCCACCTGTGCATCGGCTAAGGGTGGTTTCCAACAAAGAGGTGTCTCAGGCCAGCCTGTGACTGGCAGCGGCTCGGGCTCTGTGTGCTAAGGTGGCCAGTGGCTGGTGGCTAATTACATGTTGGATGAACTTGTTAAGACAATGCCGCATGTGTCCTCCCTGGGCTGCAAATTACCAGGTTACTCGTGAGTTTCCTGTATGGATACTAATTATACCTAATTTGGTCCTGAGATTTCCGCATTTGTCTTGCTGTCATAGCTCGTGATTACAGATCACTCACATTGATGAGGAATGAGCTAAGTGTCTGATGGCTCACACGTGTAATAAAGCCAGTCACAAACCCAGCAGGCTTCAGCCGCCCTTACTAGATGCGGAGCATCCGTGGTTATAGGCATCCCTGAAAAGAGTTTGCTTTCTCTGTTTGTGTCCACAACAAATTAATTACCCGACAAACTCAAAGCGTGCAGATGTGGCACTGTGGAAAAGACAACCACCTGTGACTGAGGGCAGTGAGGTGTGGACGCTGCCTTCCCACAGGACAGGGCCCGGGGCTCTGGAGGAGACTCTGCTTTACGCAGAAAGCAGCCTGCGGTGCCCTGACTGCCAGCTGCGTCCATCTCAGGCTTAGTGAGCCGGTTGGGAGCCCCTCTTGTTGCATTCCGGGTCAGGGGAGGTGGGAAAGCAAAGGGAGGCCAGGAGCCTCACCACACCCCAGGATGTGGTGGGGACAGCAGGGCAGATAGGGTGGGAGGACCCTGCCAGAGCCCACGCGGCTGCAGGAAGATTCCCGCCTGGGAGAAGATGGGAAATCAAGGCCAGGGCCAACCAGGTCCTGTGGCCACATTCATCTCTTTGTTGTGAGGTCACTGAGCTGGTTCTTAGGTTTGCCAACTTTAACTATATTTAATGGACTACACACAACTGCAAAGGAGCCCGAAACTGGAGATACAGCTCTGAGGAAAGCCTGTGCGCTGTCTCACACTCAGGGAATCCCTGGGTGTTTAGGAGGACGTGACAGTGAAGCACTGTTAAATTGCTCCAAAGTGGCAGTATGTGGACTTACAAGGCTGTTCTGCTTGCCTGGGAGACTGAGGCACCACTGCTGCTGCGCCCTCAGTGAAGCCTTCCCCTGGCTCAGAATGGAGCTCCGTGGTGGAGCGCTTACCCAGCATGCACGAGGCCAGGCTCCAGCCTTCCGGTACTGAAAAACAGCAACAAGAAACATCTTCCCCACAACCTGTGACCGCAGAAATGAGAAGGCCAGGTTTCCCCACCTGCCCGTATTCACATAACCAGAAAAGGTGGTTTTTCCACGTAGGTGGCCTCGATTCCACTAGGTGGTCACAGACTGACGCAAGGCAGCTAGAAGCAGCAAAGCAATCCTGTGAATGAATCACCCTGATAAAATCAACACCACTGGCTGCCAGGATTAGCCGAGTGGCCACTCTCCTGGCCCATGGTGGAGAAAACCACAAATAGCCTTGTTTGCCCTTAAAAATAGCAAGTGACAGGTGATTAAGGTCTGTCATCAGCGTGTCCCTCTCAGGTCCTTGCCTGAGTCCCCGAGGTCAGGGGGCGTCAACGCCGACCACGCCCAGGCTCCATGGCTCTGCGATGGCGCATACTTTCTTCAGTCAGTCAGTTTTATTCAGAGCGTCACTTACATTGCAATGGGAAGTGACATCTAAGGGGTGGAAGTGATGGCACGGGGCCACCAGGTGACTGCAGGAACCTTCCCTCATCTGCTGGATGGAGAGAGAAGAACCAACTCACAGCACAGAAAATGGGTCTGAAATCCGAACTTGGCCTTATGTTTTGGGTCTAGGATCTTCTACCACCTCCTGGAAGATTTGTGTGGGATAAATCCTCCGAGTCCTCGTACCTGTGGTCTCCTCATGAACAAAAGGACAATTCTTGCTGCAGAGA
Source organism: Dinomys branickii (assembly GCA_004027595.1). Taxonomy (NCBI): domain Eukaryota; kingdom Metazoa; phylum Chordata; class Mammalia; order Rodentia; family Dinomyidae; genus Dinomys; species Dinomys branickii. Next base: position 36,798 of record PVLD010017449.1, on the reverse strand, counting down.
TTGGTGGTAAACATGGTATAATGAGTGTCAAAGTGTTCATACACATCTGTTGGCGCTCTGGGGCCCCAAACCGCATCCACTGGAAGTGTGCCCATGGATTTAAACTGGGCGATGTGGTTTTCAACCCTGCTGCCCAGCAAGGACCCGTGGGGACACAGTCAGACAGGCTCTGCTGCTGGAATGTGCCCCCCTCCAGAGCTAGCTCTCCAGGGTGCCTGGCTTCTGGCTGCACTCCAGAGACACAAGACCCTGACTGCACAGCTGGCGGCCCTTGAGGACAGTTTGCATTATCACCACCCCACAGCACCCCGCCTTCAGCCTCTCCAGTCTCTTGGGAGGTGGAGGGAAGGTCTGCACCACTGACACCTTCCTGGGGAGCAGCTCCAGCCCCAGAGGGGAGGGCAGCCCGGTCCAGCCACTCCTGGATGAAGCTGCGTCTTTTTCCCATTGCACAGCTGCTTACATTTGCCCTCATGTGCCTTTGCACATCCAACGTGGACATCTGAAGCCAAGAAGCAGAGCATACTCATCATTCATTCACTCGCATTATCATTTGACAGATTCTGAATTCCATCCGTTCGTTCAGTTTTAAGAGGGGAAAGTCATTTTGCAGTAGAACGCCTCCTCTCTGCCCCAGATCTGGGGGATGAACTGGGCCCCAGCGACAGCTGCTCCAGACGTCCTCAAGGCCCTGCGCCAGGGACCAAGCTCTGGGGCTTCTCCACAGCCAACTGCAGCATGCTGTCCCTGTGCACTGGAGACAAGCCCCACACCCTGCTCTTGGTGGCTCTTCCTCCTATGTGCTCTGTGCCCAGACTTTTCCTGAGGCCAGTGGGAACCTAGGTGGAGAAGGCGGCTGTCTGTACAGTGATGAAAGCACCAGCCAAGGTGCAGGATGGGAGGTGTGCAGTGCACACAGTCCATCTACGGTGACTGGTTCTTCACTGTTTTGGTGACAGGGGTCTGGCGAAATTAAAGAAACTTAGAGTCAAATAGACATATTTTTCAGTGCAGAATGTAATTTTTTTTGGATGGTAGTGATACTGGGCATTGAGCCCAGGGCCTTCACAGAGCTACACTCCCAGGCTTTTCTTTCTGTTTTTTTTTCATTTGTTTTTGTTTTGAGATGACCTAAGTTGCTAAATTGGCCAGGCTGAGTGGGAACTGAAGGATCCTCCTGCCTCAGTCTCCCAGAGTGCTGGGATTACAGGCCACTAAGCCTAGCTTAAATTTTGCTTTTTAGGGTTTGTTCAAAGGGAAACCCACCAACAAAATGAGACCACTCGTCGTCTACGTTGACAAAAATGAAAGTTAGTGGCAGTGAAGGGCACATTTAGCTTACTGATTGGTTACACTTTCACTTCTCTAACTTTCCATTTCTCCATGTATTGAATTGTTCTTGAATGTCTGTGACATAAAATGCCTCATAAAAATGTTACATGACTCTTTTTCAAGGTTATCCCTTTGTACATCTTGTTATTGCATATGTATAATTAAAGTAATTTCTTTCTGTCTGTTTCTCTTTCTTTATGATAGTGGAGACTGAACCCAGGGCCTTCACACTGAACTACATCCTGGCTTTTTTATTTTTCCTTTTTTGACCCAGGGTCTCACTAAGGCACTGAATGGCCCAGGTTGGACTCAGATTTGCTGTCTTCCTGCCTCAGCCTCCCAGAGTGCTGGATTACAGGTGCGTGCCACCGTATACCCAGCCCCATAATATGCAGTTCTTCCATGAAAGTTCATTCCTGCCAGTGAAAGCTTTTTCCTTTGTAGGAAGCTAGAGAAGCTAAAAGAACCCACAGTACTCAGCACTACTGTGAATGACTACTGCAGAGTCAGAATTCTCTGCTCTGACCTTTAGGATCAAAGTGGAGGCCATGTGACAAGAGAGCAAACTTTCTGGCATCATCAGCGGAGGCCACATGATTTACAGAAGCAGTTCCATCCCATTTTAAAGCTCACTCCGCAAACTGGACACAGCTCCCACCCTGTACTCAGATGGGAGCCTGGGCGGAGTGGTGAGACCCTTTGCACCATGTTTGATAAGAGATGTTACTGACACGCCTGGACACTTGCCCTGCAGCGGGTGGAGCGCTAAGGACTACGTGCATCAGCGAGCCGGGACAGTCCTGCCCTTCTGGAGTTCTCCGAAGGCTGAGGAATCAGAAAGCAAAACCTGCTGAGCATATGAAGGAAAACGCCTCAGGGTGAGGAGGAGGAAGAGAAGAGGGCAGGGTGGCCATGGAGCTCTGGGGCATCTGTAGCTTACAGCGCAACTCTTCATGTCCTCCTCTTTTCCGGACTGGGGAGTGTGCATGTGCGTGTGCATGCACCCGGGATGCAGGGGCCCTGGGGTTGAGGCCCCAGAAATAATAGAACATTTGCAGAGCCAGAGCGTCCTGTCCTTGGGGTTCTGCCTGCTGCTGTCTTAGGTTGTCCCCACCCTTAGGCGGCCCCTCAGTACATGCTTCTGGGTTGTCTTGACCATCCCTCCACCTCCTCCCTGCCCTTAGATGTGGCCATGGCTTTCGGCTCCTCCGCGGACACCACCCTGTGTCTGCCCCGCCCGGGGTTTATCAGTGGCTGACGGGAAGGCTTTCTCTCCACCCCTCCTGGCGACCCCCTGAAGCCTCCTTCTCGAGGGCCCCAGATCTCTTCTTATTTTCACTTTCCCCTCCTTGGTGCTCTCCAGTTTCAGGGCTTTAAACACCTCCTGTGGAAACAGCTGACCCCGAAATTCATATTTCTATGTAGCCATCCTCTACTGGCTTTTCCATCTGGAAATCTCAGAGCTGTCTCAAGATGAGAGCCCCCAAAATCCTGCCTTCCAGCTGCAGTTTCTTTCAGCTAAACACATGCAGCTTCATTTTCCCAGCCACTCAGGAATATACATTTGGGATCATCTTTTACTCCCCTTTATGCTCACATCCAGAAAGGTTTGGCTCATTGTCAAATAAACCCGAAATTAAGTCATTTGCCGCCTGTCTGCTCCCATTCTGGCTGCCCTGCCAGCCCCTCTCCTCTGGCTAGCCCTCTAGCCTTTGGTCTGGCTCTGAACAGCGATCTCATTTCTGCGTCCCCCAAGTCATCCCACTCCTGGGCTGAGCCCCTGTGGGGCTACCCTCACTCTGAGGAGTCTGACTGGAAACTGCCCTGGAGTGGGGGACTGGGGAGCCTCTGCCCTGCCTTTTCTCACCTTTTTTGCTCTTCCTTCTGGCCTGGCCTCTGCTGTCCTTGGGCCACAGCCTGGCTGGGTGGGAGCCACCCTCGGGGCTCGTCAGGGGGCCATTTTAAAGTTGGTCAAGGTTAGATTGGCTAAGAATGTACCGTATTTCCAGGACGAGCTAGCCCTGCAAGATAAGGACTTCCAGTGGCTTTAACTAAGGAGCAATTGTCCCCTTTTCCCCAGCCACCCCAGAGTCACCAACCTGTCCCCAGACAGCAGCGGAGAGCCTGTGCTTAAAGGAAATGACTGTTTGTTCTGAGTAACATGTAGCCCAATAGCTTTCTTGTACTTAGTGTTTTGAATACTTTTTCTCTGTTTTTCCCCTTTAAAGAGAACTAAGTCCATTTTAATTTTATGGACTTGATAGAACTAGGACAATGGGACCATGTTTGCTTGGATTACATATTTTGTATGTGAATTTTGGGGGCAGAATCAGTGTTTGCAGGAAGCAGATAAAACTTGACTGTTAGGGAACCTCGCAGTAGCAAGCAGCTGCCTGCCAACAAATCTCCAGTTAGCAACAGGGCTGGTGTCCTTGCTGGCCAGGTAGGAGAGATGGGGGCCAAGGGCCTAGAGCTTCCCGGTTGGGCTCTAAATGAACTGATTGTTTAGTAATTATGGTAAGACAGCGGATCTGGGTACTGGAGGTCTCTGTGGATAACATCACCTCTCGCTTTGCTCTCCATGCTCCAGCCAGTGTGGATGCATCCAGGAAGCCCCACAGCCCCGAGATATTTTATTCACCTCACACTCAGAGGAGTTCACTGACGGGAATTCAATAGAAACTGTTTTCTGTGTGAAAGTAATTTCAGAAAGTAATCTAGTTTATGGAAATGAAAGGCATCAAAACACAAAAAAGCACTGTTTCTCTACAAGTGCTTTGCCTCAAATATTTGACATGGAAATTTGTATAATCCCTCTGGGGGCACACGGGTTTCACCAGTGTTAACATCTTATGAAATGAATTTCACAAATGTTTATTTGCTGTGCCAGGCTGACAAATAATTCAGAATATCAAGCCATCTTCCTGGAATCTGATTTAATGATATAGATCTGAGATGACTGTGGAGGTTAAAACATGTGGCTTTGAATTGGGTATGGGGAGTGACATCATTTTTGGAGGTGTTACTGCTGTTCTGGGCCCCTGGCCTTCCTCTCTGTGTAGGTAAAATGCAGCTCAGGGGCAACAGTGGGTCAGTCACCTACTGCCACATCCTGCTCCTCACCTACATGGGGAACAAGTCTCACTGCACCTGCTGGGGAAAGTTAAGAAGCAATAGGCTTGGGTCTCATGTGAAGCCACAAGCAAACTAGCACAGGCCTTAAGCACAACATAAGACAGCCCTTTGGAAGACAGGCCTGTGCACACCTGTAATCCCAGTGCTGAGGGAGGCTCAGGCAGGAGGATTCCAACTTTGAGTCCTACTTGGGCAACCTAGAGAGACCCTGTCTTAAAACATAAAGGATTCGGGATGTAGCTCAACAGTAGAGTATACCTGGTAGGCCTGAGGTTAGGATAGAATCAAAGAAGAGCAAGATGGAAAGCTTCTATGTTCCGTCATCTGCTGAGCTGAAAGCCATAGGTCATAGATCAGCCTCCTTTCCTCCTCAAGGGAGCCCAAGGTCATCATTTTAGTAAACCTTGTGTGGTCCAGGGAGAACCTTTTCCCGATGTGCAGATGGGCCCCAAGCCTAGTAACAGCCACCAGTCCCGACCTGTCAGACATTTCCTTGCAGCTCACCTAGCAGTTCCTGCATCTGAGTTCTTTAACAGGGCTGCATGGTGGGCGAGGAGCCAGTGCAGTCTGAGCTGCAGCACCTTCTTGCCCCAGCCGCCCTCTCAGCCTTGAGGGTCCTTGTTGCTGATAGCTGGGCATGGAACCTCAGACTTTACAGGAGACCAGAGGCAGAGGTACACAGATTCCCAGCCATAGTTTCTCTCTTTTTCAGTACTGAAGGTTGAACCCAAGACCTTTGCATTAAGCTAACTCCATCGTTTTGCAATTTTTAGATTTTTGAGACAGGTTCTTACTAAGTTGTGCTGAGCTAGCACTTGTGATCCTCCTGCTTCAGCCTCCCAGAGTGCTGAGATTATAGGCATGTACCACCATGGTTGGTTTCAGCCATGTTCTTGTGATGCCTCCAAACTGGAGGTAGATCTGTGTCCCTTCCTGTTGAGTTTGGGTGGCCTCCTGTCTGCCCCGAGGGTTCTGAGCCCAGCCTCTCAGGAACCAGCAGTTTCTACTCCCCATCCTCTTTGACCTGGCTGACCTGGAAGGACTCCTGGGGGAACACGTGGAAAGGCCCCCTGCACTGGGCAGAGGTGGGTACCTGTGGAGCCAGCCTGCCCACTACCGTGGGCAGCCAGGCAGTCACTTACAATTTTCTAGTATCTACATTAAAAAGTAAAATGAAACCCAGTGAAAAAGTAGGATTTTTTACTTGACCTAATGTATGAAAAAATTTCAACATATAATCAATAAATAATATTACCATTATTCCTGTTATTGGTGGTAGTGCTGGAACCCAGGACCTTGCGTATACTCAGCACATACAGGACCACTGAGCTACGCCCCCAGCCACTAAAACTCTGGAGACATTTTACATTCTTTCTATACAAAGCCTTTGTGATCCAGGCTGCAGGTTCCACAAACAGCATGCCCCAGCTCACGCACCCACACTGCAGAGATTCTGCCACCCTCCTGCTGCCCGCAAAGGCATCAGTCTTCTACAAGAGGGCTCATGCGAGACTGCTCGGGTACCCTTGAGGGGTGGGTGATCCGAGCCTGGGGTGCACCAGTGCAGGAAGGCCCCGCTGCCAAGGCGGTGGCAGGGAAGGTGATGTGCGATCCTGTGATCCCGTGGGGGGTAGACCCAGTACCTTCTCCCCAGGAGGTGCCTTTCCCAGGGAGACCTGCGGCCTGTCTCCCTTAGGCAACGTATGTTTGTGAAGGAGCCAAGTGCTTGTTCAACTAAGTAAGAATCTTTCCTAAGGAAGGCTTGCTTCACGAGAGCATTTCTCTCGTGTGTTTTAAATACATTTAAGAGAATGCACCACATTGTACCAACCTCTCACCCCACATTCGAGGGTGTCCTGGAGGTGACTCGGTGGGGAGGCATGGGCTTCCAGGGGACAGGGGCACACACCGGGTGCGTCACTCGATGGACCGATCCAGGAGGGCCAGCGCTGGCCCTGGGCCGCACCCCCTGTCCCTGGGCAGCCAGTGGTGGCCGCTCCCGCTGTAGAGAGCAGGAAGCAGGGAGAGATGAAGTCTGGCATGGAGTCCTCTAACAGGCTGGGTGCCAGCCGGGCCGTGTGTTGTGCTGCCCTAGCCCCTCCCCGCCACGTCCTCAAATTCCCCAGGGCCCACCCGTGGCCTGGCTCGAGCTCCAGAACTCACTCGGCCCTTCCTGGGCCTCTGCGCTGAGAAGACTAAGGGCGCGGGGTGGGGCAGGACCGCCCCTCGGAGCCGCAAACCTGCGGGCCGCCTGGGCCTGCGTCCCTGTCCTGGGGCAGGGCCTGGCGGGAGGTGCACGGACAGGACGAGGACTGCGGGCGCCGGCACAGTCCGGCTCTGCGGCCTGCGCTCGGTGTCCACGTGCTGTGGACGCTGCCTAGGACGGTCCCCGAGCGAGGGACGAGGTCCGCTGCGCCCGGCGTCTGGTCTGGAAGGTCTTCACCTCTGAACGCGGGCAGCGCCTGCCCCTGCCCCTGCCCCTGCCCCTGCACCATCCCCGCGCCGGGCCGCGGAGTGCGGCGGAGCTTGGGCCGCACCTGTATTCTGCAGGGGGAGGCAACCCGCGCCAAAGCGAGGTCGGAACCACTTATAGTTGCAGAGGTGGCTCAGAGGCCGTGTTAGGTCTGGTAGAGGCCACGGTGCAGCTGGACTGGGGAGGGAGTCGTTTTGTCTCTGTGTCTTATGACATGGACGCTCTCTAACCCCAAACCTTAACTGCTGCTGCTTGCATCTCAATTTTCACGGAAAAAAGGCAAAACGAAGGGTCGGTAGGAAAAGGCGGACTGGTGTCACAGGCCAGTTGTTCTGAAAGAAAGAAACATTGGCCCTGTTGCCAAAGCTGACCTCATTTCCCAATTTCCCAAAGACCCAATTTCCCCAGCTGCTTTGTTGACATAGCAACAGTGAATCTGAAAAGATTGTTATAATATGAATATGGAATTCATGGCGTGTTTGCCCTGTGTTTCTCCCTCACCTTGTGATCCAGGGCTTTCAAGAGGTGCTTTGGCTTTCGGCCACCCAGAATAAGGAAGCTGGGTCCAGGGCTCCAAGGCTACAGAAGGAGCAGGCCCAGCAAGCATCCCACCTCCGTGGGCGAGCAGGGCCACCATCCCCGCAGCAGCCAGGGTGCCCAGCCCTCCTCGGAGCAGAAGGCTGACTCCACAGATAGTCTAAGTAATAGCTGCACCTTGGGATGCATTTCCATCCTCCTACTACTCAGGGTATTAAACTAGCACCTGTGAGCCATTGTGTAGAAAATCAATTATACCTTGGGCCCAGTGATAAGAATTCATCCCCCTGGGCTCAGTTTTCAAAAGGCTTCAAAAGGCCTCCCACCTCTTTCCCTCTTTCCAATGCAAATGAGCAACACTCTGGAAATTTGCATGCCAAATTCCAGCATGAGTTTCCAGCGAGTAAATAGTCATATGTATGAGTAATAGCGTAGTAGATGAGCAAGAGGTATTTAATAAATGCATGTTGAATGTGTTAGTGTTTCTGCAGCATTTGTTTTCTTCTCCTGTACATCATTTATTTGATTCTCTGTCTCTCTCTCTCTCTCTCTTTGAGACAGGCTCTCCCTATGTAGGGGAGGCTGTCCTTGAACTCACTGTGGAGCCCAGGCTGACCTTCAATTCAGAGCACTCCTCCTGCCTCAGCCTCCTGAGTGTTGGAATTACAGCAGTGCCCCACCACACCCGACATTTACTGTATTTGATTCTTAAACAAGTGAACCAGTAACCTAAAAAGCCAGGCAGGGGGGACAAAGAGGAAGCATTATCTCCATTTTACTGATGAAAAGCCCCAGACAGGTTTTATCTTGTCCAGTGTCACAGTTGGGATCAGAACTTGACTGTGACTCCGAGTGGGCCCTGCCTTTCCTCTGTACCGTGCTGCCTCATGGTATTTTAGGAGGGACAGAGGAATCAAGCAGGAATTACATTAAGTGACTGAAAGAAACTTTAGCCAAAACTAGCTAAAATCTATTAAAGGCTTACTATGCCTTTGCCATGAATATTATCTCTTTTAATCTCATTCATTAGCTTTGTTAGTTTGAGATAATTGTAGATTCACATGCCACTGTAAGGGAGACCCTGGGTAGCCTCTCCCAGGGATTCCCCACGGTACATCTTGAGGATTTACGTGCAGAACAAGGCTGGAGGGAGTCAGGACCCTGGCGTGGACCCCAGCAGGACCTGCAGTGTTCCCGTCACTGCCTCATCTCCTTTTAGACTCCTACCCATGTCTTGGTCCAGCTTCTTACCTGTGACAACCAAGGTGCTCTCCGGTTCTTAACTAGTTGTTTCAAGGCTGCTGTTTAATAGAAGTAGGCAGCATGCAGTGTCTCGCGATGGTCCTCTCCCTCTCAGCAGTTGTCTGGAGCTCCATCCATGTTGCAGACTGTAACAGTACGGCTCATCTGCGCCCTTGCTGGGTAACATTCCATGCTGCTGAGGTGCCATGATCTGTGTAACATTTACCTGGTGAAGGGCATCTCTGTCATGTGGGTTTTTGACTATTACAAATTAAGTTTCTGTAAACACTCGTGACAAGCCTGTGTATAAACATAAGCCTTCCTCTCCCTGGGATAAATGCTTGGAAGTGTAATGATTGGATGGTCTGAGAGCCCAATGTTTACTTTCCTGAGCGCTGTCACACTTCCATCCGCCCACAAAATGCGTGGGCCATCCATTTTCCCACAGCCAGGAGAGTTGAGTGTTGTCACTTTTTTGCTGTTATTTTAGTCATTCTACTAGGGATATACTGATACTTTCCATCATGCTTTCATTTTACATTTCCCTATTGAGTAATGCTGCAACCCACCATTTTATGTTTCTCATTAGTATCAGAATATCCTTTTTTCTTTTTTTTTTAATTTTAAAGAGAAAAAATAAAACAAAATTTCAAAACAAGATAATAGGAAGGTAACAATGGTTAATACATTGCACATTGTTATCTTTAAGTTAGTTACTCAGAGTACAAGATACCCGAATTTAGTTGTCCAAGCAATTAACTTATTAACATAAACCTTTTTCAATGAACTAAGAGAAATTAGTAATAAAACTACCTTAACTATCTTATATATGTATATATGTATATGTTTTTTCCTTTTCCCTTCCTTCTTTTGTCCATTCCCCCATCCCAGTTACTTATTCCTTTTGAAGTTTCTTCCCATTTTACAGCATCTATTATACATTTTGGATCTTATTTACTCTTTCAGCTTCTCACACTAGGGAGACAATACAATGGTACACATGTGTCTGGTTTATTTCTCTTATGAGTATGGTCTTGAGTTGCATCCATTTACCCATAAGAGCCTCCAGTTTATCCTTCTTTGGGGTTGAGTACCAGTGATTGTATAAAACAAAACAAAACATCTTTTTTTATCCATTCCTCAGCGGATGGGTACTTGGGTTGTTCCCAACATTTAGCTATTGCAAATTGTGCTGCTATAAACATGAGTACACATATATTGCTGGGGGACAATGTTTTTAATTCTTCTGGAAAGAACCCAGCAGGGGATCACTGAGTCAAACGGGACCTCCAATCCTAGTTCTCTGAGGAATCTCCACGCTGATTTCCACAGTGATTGTACCAGTCTACACTCCCACCAACAGTGGAGAAGGGTCTCACCCCCCACAGTCTCATCAGCGTTTTTGTTAGTGGTTGATTTCTTGATAATACACATTCTTTCTGGGATGAGATGAAATCTCAGTGTTGTTTTAATTTGCATCTCTCAAATGACCAGTGATGTTGAACATTTTTTCATATATTTATTTTCTGTTTGTACTTCTCTACCTGAGAAGCATGTATTCATCTCAGATACCCACTTTTGGATTGGATCTTTACATTTGGGAGGTCCAATTTTTTTGAGTTCTTTATAGGTTCTCCATAGTAATGCTTTGTCTAAGGAACAGCTGCCAAACATTTTGTCTCACATTGTGGGTTGTCTCTTCACTCTGTTGGTGGTTTCTCTTGCTGTGCAAAAGCTTTCTAACAAGATGAGATCCCAGTTGTTGATTCTTTGTGATAGTGCCTTATACATTCAGGGTTTTATTCATAAAATATTTGCCTACACCAATGTCTTCAAGAGTTTTACCTATTCTCTCTTCTAGCAGACTTAATATTTCTGTTTTAATATGTAGATCTTTGACCCATTTTCAATTAGTTTAGTACATGATGAGAGATATGGGTCCAATTTTAATCTTTGGCATGTGCAGAGCTAGTTTCTCCAGCACCATTTATTAAAAAGGCTATATTCCAGTGAATGTGTGTGGCACCTTTATCAAAGATAAGGTGGCTAAGTATGTTTGGAGTTGTTTCGGTATCTTTTAATCTGTTCCACTATCTTGGGGTCTTTTTTTTTTTTTTTTTTTGTGCCAGTACTGTGCTATTTTTATCACAGTAGCTTTATGGTATAATTTAAAGTCAGGGATTGTGATGCCCCTGCCTTGCCTTTGTTGCCCAGAATTGCCTTTGCTATTCTAGATCTCTTCTGGTTCCAAGGAATTTTAGGATTGTTTTCTCTAATTCTGTGAGATATGCTATTGGAGGTTTGAATGGAATTGCATTAAATTTGTATAACAGTTTAAGGAGTAAGGCCCTTTTCACTCTATTGGTTCTTCCTACCCAAGAGCAAGGGATATCTTTCCATTTTCTGATATCAGCTTTAATTTCCTTTTTCAGACTACTGTAATTTTCAATGTAGAGGTCTTTACATCCTTCATTAGATTGATTCCTAAGTATTTCATTTTTTTGGATATTCTTGTGAAAGGTGTTGTTTCTCTAATTTCTCTCTCAGTGAATTTATTACTCCTGTACAGGAAGGCTATTGAATTTTGACTGTTGACTTTATATCCAGCTACATTAATGGATTTGCTTATTAACTCTAGCAGTTTTAAGTGGAGTTTTTGGGGTCTTCTATGTAGAGTATCATGTTATCTGCAAATAATGATAATTTAACTTCTTCTTTTCCTATTCTTATACTTCTTATTTCTTTCTCTTGTCTAATTGCTCTGGCTAAAGTTTCTAGGACTATTGTTAGTCTTTTGCCTAAGACTAAGATTAAGGGCAGCAGTGAACTGACTAATCTAACAAAAGAAGTTTCAAGGCAATCGAATTTTGGGGCAGTGGCATGGCTATTGTTGGGGCTTTTAGCCAGATTTATATTGACAATCAAGAGCAAAGAGCACAGCAGGATGATTTAAAATGTTGTGAGTTTGGCCAGAAAGGAAGCTCCACTAAAGCTGTGGACTGCAAAGATAAGGCTGAGGAGAACTCTATTGCTGAAAAGGAACAAGAAAATGGGAAAGATAGCCAGAGGGCATCACAAGAAGCAACTCTTTGCAGCCTCAAAACTGTAAAAGTGAGAGACCTTGCCTTGAGAAGGAAGCTGCAGAGTGCCATGTTCCAGAATGGCTGCGGTGGCCGCACCAGGTTCCAGAAAGGCGGCAGCATAGAGAATTTGTTCCTCCGAATTGGATTCAGTCTGCCCAGCGATCCAGGCACTCGACCCCTATGGCCAAGAGAGAGGAAAGTTTGGCTACTGCTCCGGGTGGCAGCAGACCTTGGCATCATCCATGTGGCTCTGGCTTTAGGTGCACGGAGAATACAAGAGTTCTGAGGTTAAAGAGGTTTCCACCCAGATTTCAGGAGGCCTGGGAGGCCAGGTAGTGTGCTCCTGAGAGGGCAGTGTGTGAGGCTGTGAGTGTGAAGCAAAAGGTGCACTGGAGACCTCAGAAGTTTAGAAAAGCCAGGACCATGGACCATATGAGGAAAGCTGCAAGGAGGGAGCAAAGCGAGCCTAAGAAGCCGTGGGAGCTGTAACTACCAGAAGTGCCATAGGGGTGGACTCATGCAAGGCCTTTGGATCTCACAACGTGCCACAAGTTGCTTCAGATGGTGGATGTGGAATTGCAGAACACAATATTAGCCCTGCTGGATTTTCGACTTGCTTTGGTCCCAATGCTCTATATTACCCTGTTGGTGCCTTTTGGAATGGTAATGTTTATTTTGTGCCTTTAAATGTTGGAGGTGTTTAATTTTCATTTGTATGGGCACAAAATCTTATGGTTCTAATATAAGCATATCTTTGTATTTGGAAACTGGTTTAAGGAAATGTGTCTGATTGCCAAGTTGACAAGGGATGGAATGTTATGGTTGATACATTGTGTCAACTTGGGGAGTCTAGAGGTTTAGCTGAGTGACTCAGGAGAAAGCTAAGGTGCTTACTTTGTATATACATCCTGAGCCTGTGGAAGAGGAGGGTGTGGAGATTGTGTGAGAGGTACACTGCCCCTGGGTGGGGGTAGGCTGTTTACAATGTAAGGGAAGGAAAGAGGCTTGCTTGCAGCCATTCCTCCCTTTTGCTCTGGCTGTTTTTGCTGTGCTCTGCTGCCATGAGTGTTTGTCCTCTGCCATGTGCCACTCTGCCTCAGAACCAGCCAAGTATGGACTAAAACCTCCACAAACTGTAAGCTAAATAAACCTTTCCTTCCTTCATTTTGGGCATTGGGTATTTTGTCTCAGCAATGAGAGTAAAGTAACCAAGACAACTATGTTGACTAAGAGTGGAGACAGTGGAGATCCATGTCTTGTTCCTGATTTTAGAAAGCTTTCATTTTTGTCCCTTTACTATGTTGTTGGCTGTTGGTTTGTCATAGATGGCTTTTATCAGATTGAGGTACAGATGATTCCAATTTTCTGTAGGGTTTTCATCGTGCATGGGTGCTGGACTTTGTCAAAAGCTTTCTTTGCATCTATTGAGATGATTGCATGATTTTTTTTCCTTTGGCTCTGGTAATATGGTATACTACATCTATTAATCTATGTGTGTTGAACCATCTCTGTATCCCTGGGATGAATCCCACTTGGTCATGATGTATAGTCTTGATGATTTGTTGCATTCTGCTTACCAGTATCTTATTAAAGATTTTTGCATCTATGTCATTGGGGAGATTGGCCTGTAATTCTCTTTCTTAGTTGAGTCCTTGTCTGATTTTGGTGTCAGGATGATGCTTGCTTCCAGGAATGAATTTTGGAGTATTGGTTTTCTTTCAATTTCATTAAAGAGTTTGAGAAGTAGTGGTGTTCGGTCTTCTCTAAATGTCTTGTAGAATTCAGCAGTGAATCCATCAGGGCCTGGGCTTTACTTTGTTGGTAAGTTTTTAATTACATCTTCAGTTTCATTGATTGATAGCAGTTTATTTATGATTTTTATAACTTCTTGATTCAGATTTGGTAATTTATATGTATCTGGGAATCTGTCCATTTCTTCTGCATTTTCCATCTTATTAGAATACAAGTTTTCAAAGTAATTATAAATGATGTTTTGGACTTCTGCAGGGTCCATTGTGATTTCACCCCCTTTTTTTTTTACAGAGGAGCACAAGAATAGTACAGTCAAGACTGAATTACAGACAAGGTGACAGGGAATTAACAATGGTTCTTCTATTACATATTAATAACTTCAAAGTATATACTCAGGAAAACAAATACAGACATGCAAGATTTTTTTTTTTTTTTTTTTTTTGCAGTACTGGGGATTGAACTCAGGACCTTGTACTTGCCAGGCAGGCACTTATTCCACTGAGCTATATCCCCAGCCCTGACATGCAAGATTGATCAAACAACTAATCATTAACTGTTCCTTACAATACAGCAACATAAGTCAGTAGTACAACCATGTTAGCCATTCTGCATATACATACATACATACTTAATTATCCCTTTCTTCCTTTTCTCTTTCCCCTCGTTCCATTTGCTCTTTACTTTTGAGCAGTTTCTTTTCATACCTCCTAACTTATATTCACACTTTCAGGTTCTTACACTAGTGATACACAATACGTTGCTTGCACATGCACATCTGTTTTCTTTCACTTATGTGTATGGTCTCTCATTGTGACCATTTACCTATAAAAGCCTCAGGTTTGTCTTTCTTTATAGCTGAGTAATATTCCATTATATAAAAATGCCACAGTTTTTTTTATCCAGCCCTTGGTGGATGGACATTTGGTAGGCTTCCATGATTTAACTGTTACAAATTGCATTGCTATAAACATAGGTGCACATATTTTGCTGTGATATGATGTTTTCAGATCTTCTGGAAAAATACCCAGAATAGGAATAGCTGGGTCACCCTTTTCATTCTTACTTGCATGGATTTGAGTCTTTTCTTTCCTTTTTTGGATAAGGTTAGATAAGGGTTTGTTTATTTTATTTAATTTTTCAAAGAACAAACTCTTCAATTCATTGATTCTTTGTATTTTCTTAAATCTCCAATACATTAATTTCTGCTCTGATCTTTATAATTTCCCTCATGCAAGCTTTTGGTTTAGTCTGCTCTTTTCTAGAAGTTTGAGGTTCACCATTAAGTTGTTTATTTGTGCTTGCTCTGTTTTCCTGATAAAGGTATTTACTATAAATTTTCCTCTTAGGACTGCTTTCATTGTGTCTCATAAGTTCCAGTTTGTTGTATTGCCATTACCATGTAAATTTTTTTTTTGGTACCAGGAATTGAACTCAGAACCTCACACTTGCTAGATAGGTGCTGTGCCACTGAGCTATATCCCTGGCCCAATCATGTAATTGTAGAAACTGTCCAATTTCCTCTGTGACTCATTGGTTGTTCAGGAGTGTGCTATTTAATTTCCATGTGTTTATGAAGTTCTTGTTGTCCCTTTACCACTGATTTCTGATTTTGTTGTGCTATGCTCTGATAACATACATGGGATAATTTCAATTCCTTTGCACTTACTTTAGCATGGTCTATGAGCTAGTATGTGCTCTAAAATTTTTGGAGAACATCCCAAGTTTAGTTGAGAAGAATGGTATTCTGATGCTGTGGGGTGGAACACTGTAGATGTCTACAAAGTCCATTTGTTTGAAAGTTTGTTTCAGTTCTAGTATTTCATGGTAGTTTTTTGTCTAGTTGATCTGTCTTTTTGTGACAGTGGAGAATTGAGATTCCCCAATACAGTTGTATTAGTGCTTATTTGATTTTTCATGTTGCAGATATATTTGTGATCATTATCTCTTCCTCTTTGATTGTTCCCTTTGCAAGGATGTAGTGACCTTCTTTACTTCTCTTAATCAAAGTGGCTTGAAATTCACTTTGTCTGCAAATAAAATGGCTACCCCTGCTTTTTTCTGGGTTCCTGTTGCATGGAGTATTGTTTTCTATCCTTTAACTCTCAGTCTATAAATTTCTTTTTTAATTAAATGTGTTTCTTGTATACAGCATATTGTTGGATATTGCTTTTTTTTTTTTTTTTGAGGTAGGGCTTCACTATGCACTTCAAGCTGGTCTTGAATTCACTTTGCAGCTGAGGCTGCCTCAAACTCACAGTGATCCTCCTGCCTCAGCTTCCTGAGTGCTGGGATTAGAGGTGTGAGCCCTGCTTTTTGGGTCTTGCTTCTTGATCCATTAGGCGAGTATGTGTCTTTTGATTGGTGAATTGAGACCATTAACATTTATGGTTATAACTGACATACATTGACTTATCCTTGTCATGTTATTTTCTGGTTTTTTTTTGGGGGGGGTCTTTATGTCTTTTTGAGACAGGATCTCGCTATGCATTTTAGGCTGGCCTTGAGCTCACTTTGAAGCCCAGGCAGGTCTCAAACTCACAACAGTCCTCCTGCCTCAGCCTCCCAAGTGCTGGGATTACAGGCGTGCGCCACCACGCCCACCATTGTCATGTTATTTTGCTATTGTTGGCTCCTCCTCTTCTGTTTCCCCTTCCTCTGTTTAATTGTTTGCTTTGCCTGGTAGATTCCTTTTGTTGGGGTTCATGGAATTGTGGTCCTTGTTACCTCTTTGTAGAATGCCCTTTAAAACATTTTGGAGTGCTGTTCTTTATCATGGAAGTATCTTCTTTCTCCATTAGTTTTGAAAGAGTTTTATGGGGTCCATCAATCTAGGTTGAAGGTTGCTTTTCTTTAGAACTCAAAATACTTCACTCTAAACTCTCCTTGACTTGAGGGTTTGTGCTGAGGAGCCAGCTGTGATTCTGATGTTCTTTCTTTATAGGTGATTTGTTTCTTTTCCCCAACAGCTTTTAAGATTCTATGCTTGTACTGAATTTCTGAATTCTTGTATTGAATATTGTCTATGATATGACTGGCTATAGATTTTTTTTATTGTGGCTAATTTGAGTTCTATATACCTAACTTAGTGTATGTTAAAACTCTTTTCTCTATGAGGCAAGTTTTCTGCCATGACATCTATGAACAGTTTTTATTTTAAATCATTTGTGCTATTTCCTGCTCTTTCACTGACTCCTAATCAATCTTAAGTTATTCTTCTTTGTCTCATCTAGGAGCTGCAGTATTAATTTCTCATGCTCCCTTTCTATATTTAAGAAATTTTTTTTCATGATCACTAACCACAAGCCTATCTTCTATATCTGAGATCCTGTCCTCACATTGGCTTAATCTGCTGCAGATACATTCCAGGGAATTTTTATTCTCTGCATATCTACTCGAATCTGCATTTCTTTTCTTTCCTATGCTGAACATTCATAGCTTCCATAATTTTCTCAAATTCCTATATTATTTTTTGTCTGTATCTGCTCTAGAGCCACTAAGCATGGTTTTCACTGTGGACACCATCTATGTAGTTATCTGAGAAATTATTTCTGATTTGATTTTTTTCTAGAGTTTCATTCAGTTGCTTTGTTGTTTCCAGTTCAGAGAGACCAGGTCAGTGGCTTTTGGATTGTCCCACCTCATTGCCTCCTGGGTTTGCCTTTGGTGAACTGAATGTCAGGGATTACATCTTGTTTATGTATCTTCTCATTTTCTTTTCTATTTTTTTTAGTTTAACTCCTAGGGTGATGCTTGTAAATTGCCTATGGCAGGTTTCTTTATTGCTAGTATTTAAAATCCTTAGGAAATGACTACTTCTCTGAGGTATTTTCCAGCTGTGTGTGGTTTTTGGGTTTTGAGTCTATTGCAAGATCCTACCTCTTCAATTTGTTGAGGCTGAGAAGTTGCTGCCTGCTTGGCCCAGCCCCTGGTTCTTTGGCACTGTGTCACAGTGTTTTCTGTGACCCTTAGTGAATCTCAGTCTTGGAATACAAGGAAGAACAGCTGTTTAGAACAATTATGTCACTTTTGGCTATAGTAGTACCATCAGCAGTGACAATAACCTTAAACACAGCCTAGAAAATAACAAACTGAGCTAACCACTAAGTGGCCACCTTTAACTATGTGAGCTAGATTTGTGTTTATACAACAAAATCTGTAATAAACCAAAACATTACATGCAGTGTACAAGCCCTTAATATGTCAGTTTTGCTCTCAGGGGTTAATATTTAAAATGGGTTAAGGAGAAAATAGAGAAGTGGAAGAGGAGGAAGGGATTAGAAGTAAGGTTGGAGGACAAAGGCAGATCACACTAACTTTGGGAAATGAGTGCAGACGACTAGAGGGAAAGAAAGAAGGAAGAGATAAAAAAAAAAAAAACAAGAAAAGCAACCACAAACAAAGTAGAACCCATGTTCACACTTACATAAAAACAAGATCCATCAATGAACAAGAAAAAAACAAAAAACAAAAACAAAACCACAAACACAACAAGAAATGAGAGAGAGAGAAAAAAAAAGAAAGAAGTCTAATTCCATGTATGTCTCTGCTCTCACTGGTAGACAACATGTGGAGACAGAGTCCAGATCTGTGTTGATTTATCCCAGCAAGTCAGCAGTAGCTTCTTGGCGGCTAATCTCTGTGAGCCTCACCTTCTGGCTGAGACCAGACTTATTCAGTCTGCAGCTGTCAGCACACCTTCTGTGAGGCTGAGCCCAGCTGAAACCAGCAGCTGCTCTGAGTTCTGAGCTCAGATGGCCCCTATCCAAGCTGGCTCACAGCCAATCGCTCTCTCTCAAGAGATAACTGAGCCCTCACCACTCACCCCCAGCTAGTGCAGTCTTCCACATCCACTATTTCCCTTCACCCTTGCGCCTCTCCTTTGGAGGCCTCTGGGGTTGCCAGCAGGCACCGTGTGCCCACAGGTTTGAAGCGCTGCTCTTGTGCAGTGAGTCCTATCTCAGTGAGAAGGTACTGCTGGCTACCTCCTTCTTCACTGACATTTCTCTCTTTGCTCTCCCCGTGGGCTTCAATTTGCACTTATTCTGGGTCCAGGGAGCCCATTTCCCTTCTTCTTTTCTTCCTCATGTTGCTATGTCTGCTTGGTGATTCAGAAAAGCCCTTTCTTTGCTGCTTACCACTCCACCATCATGGTGTACTCTAGTATATCCTCTTTGATGAAATGTTTCTTTATGTCTGTCTTCAGTTCTGTTAGATTATTTTTGTTCATTTGTTTTGTTAGATTTTCATTTCATTTTTTATGTTTGTTTTTTTTTTTGCAAGAAGGTCAGGCTATATAGTTCAGACTGGCCTTGAACTTACTGTGTAGCCCAGGCAAGATTCAAACTCATGGCAATCCTCCTGCCTCAGCCTCCTGAGTTCTGGGATTACAGGTGTGCACCGCCAATCCTGACCATTTTGTTTTGTTTGAGACAAGATTTTGATATTTACCCCAGGCTAATCCTGGACTTGCTATGACTGGCCTGAACTCATAATCCTCTTGTATCAGCATTTTCAGTTAGTTTTTGGATAGAGTGTGATTCAAAATAAGCATTTATTTTGCACACTCTGTTCTGTCTTAGTTAATTTTTGTTTGTTTGTTCTTGGCTGTTTTTTGTTTGTTTTTATGTAGTCCAGTCTGGCATTGAATTCACTGTGCAGCCCAGACTCAAACTCAGGGTGATCCTCCTGCCTCAGTGCCCTGAGTACTAGGATTAGAGGAGTGCACTAACATAGCTGACTGTTTATTTTTTTCTTTTTTTGAGACAGAGTCCTGCTATGTATCTCAGGCTAGCCTCAAGCTCACTATGATCCTCCTGCCTCAGCCTCCCGTGTGCTGGGGTTACAGATGTGTGACAACACACCTGATTGTCCCGTGTAATTTTTAGTGATGTTTTGAGATTGGTGCTATTGTCTCTTCTTCCTAGACAAGTAAACTGAGATATGGAGAGTAGAAGCAAGGCTTTTCCCACCCAGTATTTGTTACTGTACAATGCAAGTAGTGAATACTAGCAATCACTTCTGCTTCTGTGAGCAAAGGCTGTAGTGAAAGTGGGCTCAGTCAGGTTAAAATTCATTCTATGGGACCTGGTGGTGTAACCCAAAGGAGAATACTGGCCTAGAATGCTCAAAGCCCTGGCACCACACACAAAATAAAATTTGTTCTATGAAGAGTCAAGTCAGAAAAAAGGAACTGCTTCCACCCTCATTAGAGAAATGTCGGCAGGCAGAATGACCTCAGACACAGTAACGAGTGCACTCCGAATGTGTCATTCTGTTAGTCACTGAGGATCACTTTGCGGCCCCAACAACTTGGGAAGAACCAGTACCTAGCTTATTAAGCTAACCACTAGGTAGGGCGAGCAGGGGTCCTTTGCCTGTCCACAGAGAGCAGGGGCGAGTGGCTGCAGCACACGGTGACTGTCGAGGTCTCTCTGCGGTGCAGATTTCAGAGCCACCTGCTCTAGCCACTCCCGCAGTCTCTAGGCTTGAGGTCTGCTTGGATTTATTGATGTGTACGTGTGCGTGCGCACATACATGTGCATGTGTGTATGTGCGTGTGTAGGAGGGGTGAACATTCTCCAGGGATTTTCAAGGAGGTTGATCACTAACGGGCGAAGGACTGGGAGAAGTTTTTAAAACTACAGAGAAGGCTTGTAACGAGGGAGCCAGGTTCGACTGGAAATTCGGAGAATGTGAAAAACTCTTTTATGGTTTTCTGTTTGTTTCTGTAAAGAAAAAGTTTTAGAAGCTGTCCGTTAGTTCCTTCATAGAGTAACATTTGATTGTTGGAGATTTAGGGGAGTTTTAATTTAATAGATTGCTATGCATGGTCAAAGCAAGTTTCCAGACTCTCAAATGTGTGAAAGTGCTGTACAGATGAACTGTGTCCGTGTACAAAGAGCTGTGTCCCGAGTCCCCCTTGGTCAGCAGAATGGGCTGCTCACACAGCAGTGTGTTTAGATTCTAATGCAGGTAATTGGATTTGTGGTCCTCGTTCTTTCCTGATCAAAGACTGGGTACTCAATACATAAGCAATGTGGAATGCAGTTTCCTTTGATTTTCGTGTCACCTCCCAGTATCTACAAAGTTTATCTTTCTTGTCTTTTTATATTTATTTTATTTATTTAGGTTTTTGTTTGGTTTTGCTTTTTGTGGTGCCGAGGATTGAACCCAGGGCCTCACACTTAGCCACATCCCCAGGTTTTTACATTCTGAAACTGTCTTCTAAGTGGAGCAGGCTGGCCTCCATCACGGCATGCTCTGGCCTCAGCCTCCCATATAGCTGGGATCACAGGTACATGCCTTCACGCCCAGCCTGTCTTCCACGTTGTCAGACTTGTGGGTGCAATTGTGCGTTATGCCCCACACTCATCTTTTTTTTTTTTTTTTTTGGCGGTACTGGGGATCGAACTCAGGACCCTGCGCTTGCTAGGCAGGCGCTTATTCCTCTGAGCTATATCCCCAGCACTCATCTCTTCATAACCCTTCTACCAGCCTTCCCCCAGGCGAGCATGGGGGACGATTTCTAGTGCCCTCTCTGCCTGGCCCTACTGTCCTTGACCACGACGTGAGAAGATCTGTGTCTTTGCTCAGTTGCAGTCATGTGGGATCATGTGCAGGTGACATGAGTCCCTCTGGGAGCCACTGCTCAGTTGTTGCAGGTGACCTCCCGACCTGTGACCACAGAAGAACGTTTGGAGACACAGCACATCTGAGGGTGTCACCCTCACGGAGCAGGGAACGCACCTTGCTGTATGAACCATGGAACTTGGGGGATTATTTTGCACCTGAGCATAACTGAACTTGAGCCATGATCTTATTCTAGATAATGACATGTAAATAAAGGCTGATGTGAGGCCTTTTGAAAAATTCCTTCTCTCCTAAAAGGAGGCAAAGGAAGAGGTGGTTTCTGTTTTTGCTCTGAATTGTGGCTCTGGGTGCGAGGCTGGGCTGTCACAGCTCTAGGGGGAGATGAGGCCATACACAGCAGAAGACAGAACAGTGATTCACTCTTCCAGAAGCTGGCGAGAGAAGCCCCTCTCTGTGGCAATAGCAGTGCCCCCAGTGCTGCCATGGCCGAGCCTGATCCACGCTGGGACCCTGCCCTGCTGCCTGGGCTGTGTTGTTACTGCTGTGCGGCTCCAGTGAGCAGAGGACACTGCCGCAGTATGCTGGGCTTGGTGAGTACGCTCTCCGGAAATCCTGGTGCCAGCTTCCCAGGATGACGTGGTCTCTTCTGGTGGGGAGCAGGTTGAAATCTGGGACCACCTACCTGGCCAGCCCAGTGCTGAGAGGTCCTAAAACCTCAGGGAGAATTTCTGCCACCCCTGATAGCATGTTCTCTACAGGAATCTTTGAAAAAGCTCAGTATAGATCCCAATTATCCCTAAAGGACCCCCCCCATAGCTATGTTGCAGCTATTGTTCATGTGCTGAAATTTTTATCCCCTCTTGTAAAGTTTGTAAAAGGTGAAAATGCAAGTTTTTTTTTTTTTTTTAAATGCAAGTATGATATAGAAGTGCAGTGTTTGAGCTGGGCATGGTGGAGCACACTTGTAATCCAGCACTCTGGGAGGATAAGGCAGGAGGATTACACATTCCAGCCCAGGCTGTTAATTTATTAACTTAGTGAGATGCTGTCTCCATAAAAAGGAAGAAAAGGCTGAAGACTTGGCTTAGTGTGAAAGTTCTGGGTTCAATCCCAAGTATTAGAAAAAAAAAGAAAAGAAAAGAAAAGAAAGAAATGGGGTCTTTGGACCCATTTGGAAGGTATTTGGACTAGATATTGCCATTAGGGCAGGGTTCTCCCGACTGAATGCTGAGGGCTCTATGAGGAGAGGCAGAGATGAACCACGTGTCCACTCCCAGGCTCTTGCCATGTGTGATGAGCAGTGCCGCCTCAGGGGTCCTCCAGTGAGAAGACTAGACGCAGGGCTGCATCACTAATGCAGGGTTGGGGGTTTTGTGAGCTACATAAACTTTTCTCCTTTATAAAGTAGTCTACCTTGGGATTTTATCACAGTAGCAAAAATAGATGAATGCACTGGAATGCAGAGGAAGAACCAAGAAGGGAGTAGCTGCTCAGTAGCCAGAGCAAGAAGGTCAACCATGTCCATGGTGACAGGTGGCACTGAGATGGTCGGAGTGACATAAGTGGCCTTTGCATGTGGAAGGGAGGGGATATCCATGAGATAGTCCAAAAAAGTTTTATTAGTTCATGTTTATGATACATAATGAATAGACTCATTGTGGAGAATTGTACACGCATATCAAATCTTTTCATTCTTATTTATTTTTTATTAGTACACTTTTGCAGTACACAATGATTACATTCATTGTGGGGAGCTGGTACATGTACATAACACATTGTAATTCCTTTCTCATCCCTTCCCGCCCCTCTTATTTTTCCTGTTCTTTTAGAGAGGGTGTCACTATGTAGTCCAAGAGGGCCTTGAATTTACTATGTATCCCAGACTGGTCTTAAATTTGTGGCGATCCTCCTTCCTCAGCCTCCTGAATGCTGGGATTTATGGCAGAGCAGTACGCCATTATGCATGTTTACCAGAGTTTCTTTATCCATTCATCTGTTGATTGATATAAAGGCTACTTCTAAGATTTAGGTATTATGCATTGTGCTGCTATAAACATGGATGCGTATGTGTCACTTTAATATGATGTTTTTAACTCTTTCAGGAAGATACCTAGAAGAGGAATCACTGGGTCAGATGGAATTTCTAGTTCCAGTTTTTTGAGGAATATCCATAGTTATTTCCACAATGGTTGTACTTGTTTACGCTCCCATCAACAACATAGAAGGATTCCTTTTTTCCTGTAGCCTTGCCAGCATTTGTTATTATTTGAGTTCTTGATGTTGGCTATTCTTTCTGGGGTAACATGGATTCTTAATATTGTTTTGATTTGCATTTTTCTAGTGATGTTGAACTTTTCTTCATGTATTTGTTGGCCACTTGAACTTCTGAGAAGTGCTTATTCATTTCAGTTGCTGATTTTTTTGATTGGGTCTTTTTTGGGGGACTACTTTTTTGAGTTCTTTATATATTCTAGGTATTAACCTTCTGTCTGAGGAATAGCTGGCAAATTTTTTCCCATTGTAGCTGTCTCTTCACTGTGTTGGTTGTTTCTTTTGCTGTGCAGTGCTTTTGATTTGATATTAACTCATTTGTTGATTTTTTTTTTTTTTTTGTATTTGTTTGTGTGTTTTTAGATGGGATCTTGCTGTGTAGTTCAGGCTGGTTATGAAGTCACTATGTAGCCCAGGCTGGGCTTAAACTCAAGGTGATTCTCCTATCTCAGCCTCCCAAGTGCCAGGACTACAGGCATGTATGCACCACCATGGCCAGCCATTTTTTGATCTTGTACTATTTCCTGTGCACTGGCTTCTGTTTAGAAAATCCTTGCCTATGCCTATATCTTCAAGACTTTTGCCAATTTTTTTCCCAGCAAATTAAGTATTTCTGTTTAAACATTTAGATCTTTGACCTATTTTTATTTAGTTTATGCTAAGATGAGAGAAACCTAAGTTCACTCTTCTGCATGTATATTGCCAGTTTTCCCAGCACAGTTATTAAAGAAGATATCCTTTCTCCAATGTGTACTTTGGCCCCTTTGTCAAAGATCAAAAAACTGAATGGTTATTTCTGCATCCTCTATTCTGTATTCTGTTTTTATGCCAGTGCCATGTTGTTTTATTACTGTAGTTTTACAATATAACTTGAAATCTAGGGTTGTGAGCCTTTTGCTTTGCTCTCATTACCCAGGATTGCTTTTGATATTTGGGGTTTCTTTTGGTTCCAAATGAATATTAGGATTACTTTCTCTAGTTCTGTGAGGAATACTGTTGGTATCTTGATTGAGGTTGCATTAAGTCTGTATATCTGTTTTGGACGTACGGCTGATTTGACTATCTTGGTTGTGCCTATCCAGGAACAGAGGATATCTTTCCATTTTCTGATTTCCTCTTTAATTTCTGTTTTCAGAGTACTATAGTTTTTAATGTAGAGGTCTTTTGCTTCTTTGGTTAAGTCCATTCCTAACTAAGTATTCCTGATGCTTTTGTGAATGGTGTTATTTTCCTAATTTCTTTGTCAGTGAGTTCACTATTGGTGTACAGGAAAGCTATTGATTTTTGTGTGCTGACTTTGTGTCCTACTGTTGAATTTGATTATTACTGTTGAATTTGATTATGAATACTGGGAGTCTTTTGCTGAAATTTTGGGTCTTTTAGGTAGAGGATTGTGTTATCTGCAAACAATGATAATTCTTTTCCTATACATATCCCTTTTATTTCCTTTTCTTGCCTAATTACCTGAATAATGTTTCAGTAAATGTTTTTTTTTTTTTTTTTTGCGGTACTGGGGATCGAACTCAGGACCCTGCGCTTGCTAGGCAAGCGCTTATTCCACTGAGCTATACCCCCAGCCCAGGGCCTGAATAATGTTTCAAGTACTGTGTCAAACAAGGGTGGGCTAGTAGACATCTTTGTCTTGTTCCTGATTTTGGAAGGAAAGGCTTCAGTTTTTCTCCATTTGATATGATGCTGGCAGGTTTATTATAAATGATTTGACGAGTCCTTCTATACCTGTTTTCTTCAATGTTTTTATCATGAATGGATGTGGGTTTTGACAAAGGCTTTTTCTGTATCTATTGAGAAGATCGTGTGATTTTTGTCCTGTTCATGTGATATTTATACTTATTAAAATGCATATATCTAACTATCCTTGCATGCCTGGGATGAAACTCACCTGGCCATGAATACATATTGCATCTCAATCCTTTCCTTCTCCTTCCCTCCCTCCATCTCTACTGTTCCCGGATCCTTTCCCCATCTCTACACAGTTTCATTCCCCAATCATGAGATGTTGTTTCTCCTTTCTCCCCCTAAGAGTTAACTTACTTCTGTTATATTACTTTTATGTGGTGTTACATTTATCTTATTTTGAGGTT
Organism: Dinomys branickii; assembly: GCA_004027595.1. Lineage (NCBI taxonomy): Eukaryota > Metazoa > Chordata > Mammalia > Rodentia > Dinomyidae > Dinomys > Dinomys branickii. Next base: position 11,281 of record PVLD010017449.1, on the reverse strand, counting down.
CTAAGAATACTCTATATTAAATAGTTAATTATGATATCTGGCATAAGGACAGTGGTGGAATGCTTATATTTGCTACTTTTGTTCATCCATCAAAAACTTGCATCTTAAATGATTACAGCATGCCAGACAGTGTATGAGGCACTGGGGCACAGAAAGAAGAGATACTTCCTCGAATGCAGTGTAGTAAGGGTGACTGTAAAATAAACAGGCTATGGCAGTCTAAGAGTAGAAGAGTCATAAAAGATGGTGCCTTAGCAGCTATAGGAGCTCAGAGGTACTGCCCAACATATACCCCACCACTTGGAAATGTCATCCCAAAATGTGTCATCTTAGACTAAGGGAGCCTTCTGAACAAGGCGGTTGCTAAATGGGATATCTTCCTTGGACTCTCCCAAAGAGGATAGTGAAGTGAGGGCCTATGTGTAGATGGTTTATTTTGAGAAGTGACTCTAGGAATTTGGAGATAGACTCCACAAAGAACCAAACAAAGAGAAAGGCAAGGCCAATTTAGGTATACAGTGTAGAGGTTGTTATCACCGTGGGCAAGTGAGGTTTGTTGCTCAGGCTGAGATCTCTGCATTGATCGTGTTTGCCCGAGACTCCCTCATTCCCTCCCATTTACAGGGTTTTGCGAGGCTGTGGCAGTTGCTGAGAGGAGCTAGGTGCAGGAGCACAGCACAGGGGTACGGTGCAGGAATGGCTGAGGCTGCACAGTGGCTTGGGACCATGTGAGAAAGGGCAACACAGGATTCTGCCGTGAGTGCGAGTTACTGAGGGAGGGTAATCCACCGAGGAGTTGGGCTGGGGTCAGCCACGGAGAAGGCGCACACTGACCTGGCTTCTGGTGCTCATGCAGGGTTCTCCTGAGGAGGTGGCCCACAGAATCTACCAAGTCTGTGGGAGGAGAACAGTTTCAGGGCAGTGAAAAGACCCACACAATTTACTCAGATGTTGAACTGTCTGGAAGGAGGCCGAGGGGGCCTCTGTGGACAGGAGGAGGACTGTGCTAGGCACTCCCGACCTCTAGGCAGGAGGATCTCAAAGGCAGAGGGCCTGGGGGCTTCCGGAGAAGTGAGCTGACAAGCATTTGAGAAGTCTGAAAAGCCCACATCCTCAACATACCTTCTGAACTAGCGCCACAATGCAAAGAAAGGCCATTACCCACGTTTGAAACATAAGACGCCGTTTCCCCAGAAGGTGAGGCAGGTTTTGTAAGGACTGGTCACAATGAATAGCCTCTCACTGCTCCACCAAACTTGGGTTTCACCGGAATTGAGTTACACCATTGCTGCTTTGAACACACAATACTCCTCAGCTGGGAGCGGACACCACCCCTATGGCCTTAACTCTGCACTCTAATAAAATAACTGTCAGAACCACTAGGCATCAGTTCTGACTCCTCTCTCCTTACTGGTGCTGGAAAATACCTTAGATGCATTTACAGCTAAATGTCCAAGTGTTCATCACAGAAGGCCAAGCACAGCCTGCCTACTGTTCCTCGGGAGGCCCAGGCCCCCAGGTGGTTTCATTTTTTCATGTGCAAATCTATAGTTTCAGGGACCCAAATACACATGCTGTAACTTGCAAGCCAGGAGGGGATCAAATAGAGAAAATTATCCTCAAATTAAAAAAATAGGAAAAAAACCCAGGAAACAACCAAGACTCCAAAGTCATAGATTTATTATTAATTAGAGCTACAATGTCCTACATGGTTATGGTGTACCAGGCCCCGCAGTTAACTCATTTAATTCCCACAACAGCGGGAAGGAGGTGTTAGTTTCCTCATTTTATACCCAAAGAAACTTGCCCAACATCACAATCCAAAGGGAAGAGCCGTGGCTCAGTGTCAGGTCTGATCTGGCAGCCAGACTTTGGATACTGTGTCAGGACAAAAGGAAAAGAAGCAGGGCTGTGAGCTCAGCAAGACAGGTTTGCTTCAGAACAAACCTGACAGGGACCACTCAGACTGGCTGCTCTCTACAGCAGGCTCTTTATAGGGTCATGGGCATTGAAAGGGGGGCTGTGAAGGGAAAAGTGAGAGTGGGACTTTTAGGGGAAGAGTTCAGCACAGAGGAGCTCTTCCTGTCCGCCCGGACCAGGCTTGAGGATGTAGAGGTGTTGTGTGGTCCATCCCGAGCAAGGCCAAGCAATGACTGGGAACCACACGAGCTGGTAGTGCCTACCGGGTCTCACTGGCCTATGCCCAGGCATCTGCAGCCAGAGTACAAGCAGAGTGGGGGAAGGGTTTAAAGGGTCTCTGCTCAGACCAGGATGGTAGTGGTCAGATACCTTGAGACTGAGTTGGGAAAAACGGGTATTTATAACCAAGAATACCAGTACCTGCTCTATGAAAGGATGAGTTGAGTGTTTCTGACAGTTTGTGGTAAGCACGCTGGGTTCTGGCCTCCGATGACACTCTCCTCTTCTGGCTTTCTGGTAAACTAGGCCGCACAGCTGCCCAGAGCACAGCTACTCCTGCACTCAGCAGCACGTTAGGTTCTTTGGAGGCCGAGGACTGGCGAGGCCAGGTAGCCAGCATACACCTTCCTTTCACAGTGTTCTTCCTGCGACTGAAGACTGCAGAGCGCTCTCCAGAGCTGAGCATGCAGGGTCCTTGTGCAGGAGGAGCCTATCTCCTTCTCTAGGGTGCCCAGAGGAGTCTGACTGCCTCCTGCGGCACTGAGAGGAGGAGGGACTGCCAGGTCAGTCACAGATTTGGTCAGGTGTGGCCTGACTGCCCCCCCTTTCTCTTGGGGAGGCTCCTCTTTCACACAAGGTCGCCTGCTGATCCTTTGGAGGCCATTCATCAGGTAAAACAAAGCACTTGAAAACAACTGAACAAACACCTCCCTTCTTTCAAAAATTTTAATCGATTTTTTTCATTTTACAGTTGCTCTTGGCAGGCGCTTTAGTATTTTAAATGCACACCTTTCCTCTCCTCTGCCCTCTTACCTGCACGTGGTGGCTCACCTCCTTCTCACCAGGAACAATCAATACAGTTATTCTCTGTCATTTGGATGTTACTTTGTGCAAACAGCAGTGCTTCTTTTTTTAAAAAAAAATAACATCAGGAGCTCCGCTGTCTACACAAATCAACAGCCACGGAAAACAAGAAGTGGATTACTACTGAAATCCTTTTTGTTCTAAATTGTAATCAACTATATTGGATGCACAGTTTGTCCATTTTAAAAATTTAATAATGGGTTTTGGTCTTCTTGGTTCTGTAAAAAGGGCATTTATAAATATTAATATGGAATACCAGGGAAAGAACAATACATAACAATAATGAGAATCACAAAATCCCATCACATTTGACACTGTCATGTCACCAGCTTAAGGATTAGCAGGTTAACCTTAGAGTTAAAAATATTGCTTTATGATTAAACAAAATCTCGAAATGAAAAAAAAAGCTCCCTGTTGCATCGAATATTCCTTCTGGCTTCCTTATTTTGCTGCAGGTTATGGGATCGCTGCTTCAATTAACATTCGAGGGGGAGCAGGCGGGAGGAAGGTGGTAGGCTGACTTATCTGCATTCTTTCCTGCCCAAGTCGCGCTGGGCTTGGCCTTTGTCTGATTCTAACCCCTGACACTGCTTGAGTCAAAGGCCTGGCAACTAATACCCCCGTTTGAGCTGGGGGGTTTTATCCACCCGAAGCTCCATTTTAAATGATAAAGTTACCCAAGGTGTCAGTTTTCACCAGTATTTCTAAATACAGCTAGTAAAAATGCAGCAATTTCATAGAAAACCCGAGCTATTGAGATCTAATCACTGTTTAAGCTGTGGCTTTATTCAAATCTGGATCACCAATATGGCTTAAGATGTAAATGAAGTGCAGAGAGAAATAAAGCAAGAAAATCTCTGATGGCCTTTCTCTCTGCTGTTGGATGCCCGAGCCCTTATCAGTCAATGACTGCAGCTGAACTTCAGCACAGCATCAGAGTAACAGCACCAAGAGCACTGTCCTCCTCCAGCCTCTGCCAAACAAAACACACTTTCAGGAGTCTTAATATGAAACGGAAAAAAGGTCAAAATAGGCTTTGCTGAATAAATCCTGAAGATCCATTCTAATTTCCACCCAAGGATCTTTAAGTCGCCCTGGATGCTCTTTATGATATGTTGATCCACACTTACTTTCATTAAAACTTTGTGACTTGCTATTTTTCAACCTGATAGCTTCACTAAACTAGTTCTCAAAGTGTTCGCTAAGCCGCTATGCATAAAACTACTTTGCTGTCATGGTGGCTTCTAATATCACCTAAACGCAGGCGGCGGCAGTTCTGGAAATGAACCTGATCTACATGCATTCCATCTGAGCTTGGGAATTACTTTGCTTGTCCTTTGACTGGATGTCTTAGGAAGAGGGTGCTGTCCTTTGCAGCCTCCACCCTAAGCCCTCCTGAAACCAAATGCTGAATTATCTACCAGCCCGTATTTGTTCTGGAAGCAATCTACACAGAACACGACTTTATCTGCTAAGGGTTCCAACTGGGATTAACAGATGCTAAAACATTTGGGGAGGAGGAAGGGACCCACAGAAGAGAAAAGAATTAAAATTCAGGTCTCCTCCAACAATAGCAGGACAAATACAGAGACATTCAAAAGCAAGCAGTTTCTCAGAGAGGCACATGAAGAACCTAGCTTTACTGATACAAATTTTTTAAATGGTAAAAGAAAAACAAAAACGGACAGAAGAAGCCCCTCTGGGTTTGTGGCTGTCCTGGAAATGACTTGTGAGCTGCCTGACTGGGGCTTTCAGGGACCAGTGCCCCTCGGCTTCCTTCCATCCTGTGGCCTGACAGAGGTCTTTATTTCTTTTATCAAGTGCTGTGGTCGGTATAGATTACTGCAGCCAACAGGACTATTGGCAAAGAGTTTCAAAAGAGGGGAGATCATTTTGCTAGAGGAAGGGGATTAAATGCAAAATAAATAAATCGGCGAGGTAGAATAACAGATTCTTAAACCCAGCTGAGGGTGCCGTTGTTGTGTGTTCAGCTAACACGGTGTTCCCCCAAAGTTCTAGCCGACACAACAGGTGACAGCTGCGCTCAGCGTCCACTTGCTGCGATGCAGAGCAGGAAATGAACCCTCGCTTTGGCTTACCTTGCCTTTCCCCACGGGCTTACCTTGCCTTCCCCCACGGGCTTACCTTGCCTTCCCCCACGGGCTTACCTTGCCTTCCCCCACGGGCTTACCTTGCCTTCCCCCACGGGCTTTAGCTCAGGTGTGGGAAAAGTAGTAGAAGACTTTAACGCCAGACCTCACTGGCATGTTTGTCAGTTCTCAGCCTTGTGATCAAATCAGCCTGGATGGGAAACCTGGCTCAGCTAACCGTCCGCAGCTGACAGTTGTGTGTGACCTAGGGTGGCCTCTCGGACTCTCAGCTCCTTCTGTACAAGTGCAGGGGACAGTAAAGCCCTCTGCTAGGCAGATGGGATGGTATATTGGAGACAGCAAGCCTGGGGCCTGGCTCACATTTGGTCACTAATACAGGACAGTTACTGTCATGATGTTTATTATCTTTAGACTCTGACTCTGCCAGGATGGAGAACTGGGTTGGTTTGGCTCTTCACTGGGTGTACTGAACAGAACAAACTACCTTCTGAAGGTTCAGCTTCTGTCTTTGGCAGTGGCTGCTGACCAAAGTGCTCCTCCATTTCTTGGAAATCAAAGATATTTAGTTCTATAACTCTGCACACTCCCTGAAGCCTAATTGTATCATAAGATGTAGAAAGATAGGACAACCACGGGCAACCCTGAATACCCAGGAATGCTGGGAGAAAGCAAAGTGGCCTGTAAAAGAACATTTGGAACAGCACAGTGGGCTCTGCTAACACCACAGCCTCTAGGACTCTTCACAAGACATTTTTCAAGATGGAACCCTTGCTTTACTCACAGAGCCAGTGGCCAGTAGTTATGGGCACGCTCCTTCCTGCTTCCTGCTTCCTGTATCTGGAACCTTTGGGAATCGGTTGAGAAAAGGGAAGCCCTGTGATGAGACAGGGTGGAGGAGGACTCTGGCACAGGCCACAATGCCTGAAATCTGGAAGAATCCAGCTTTGACATGCAGCATTGCAGTTCCAGAGCAGGGAGCTGATCCTCTTTGCTTATGCATGAGGAACCGGTGAGTCACCGCCTTGATGATTTCAACAAAAGGCTCCTGAGTTCCAGCACCGCTGGAAGAGACCCTTTGCAAAGGCAGGGGTGGGTGGAAAGAGCCCTGGGCATAGGGCCATTGCCCTGCCCTCAATGTGTCTCAGAATCACTGTTTAACTTCACCTCTCTGAACCCTAGAACCCGCATCCTTCAAAGGAGGGAGCTGACACCATTAATGGCATTATCTCCAAAGGGTGAGATTATAAGGAAGGCTCCCTGTCCCCATTCTAAATACCTCTGTTTGTTTAAACATGTTTAATAAAATACATATTACCATCACAATACAAATTTGTAAAGAAAAGCAAATTAATGGGCTAGGACTAGATTTGCTGGAAGGTCCAAAAGGGGTGGTGAGTAAGGGTTGCATGGGCGTCTGGGGATGGGCACAGTTGGGGAGGAAGAAGCCTTGGACCTCTTGTCATGGCCAAAGCAAGACAGAAGCTAGAACACTAGCTCCAAAGTAAGCAGATGGGCATTGCCTGTTAACCCCGGGCCCCGCCAAGACCCAGTTTCCACAGGCAGGTAGTGAGGGACGAGGCCCCTTTCCTGGAGTCTGCTGCTCCTCCAGAACATTTCCTGGCATCATGAATGGGATATTTAGGGGATCAGAAGCAAAGCAGTTGGCAGCTCCCTCCAGTCTCTCAGGCTTGGAGAATGGCCCGTGGTCAGCCAAGGTCTGAGACTGTCCTCCAAGTGACCCTGCTGGACAGTGCAGAGTGGCTCTGCCTCCAGTAGTGCTCGTCTTTGGTCACAGCCACGGGCCTGACACTTTGTGCTGGGACTCTTCCTTCCCAAGCCAGTTTCCAGGCACACCCCTGTCTGTGCACTGCATTTCACATCCTTGCCCATAGGGTCACCAAATGGTTTAGACCAGCAGCAACTCCCTACAGAAGCACCTGACCAGGGAATTACACAGGTCCAGAGAATGAATCCAGGAGGTTCTGGTCTGGGTGGGACCCAGATGTGCATTTATCCTGAAGCACTTCAGGTGTTTCTGATGCCACCAGGCCAGCACAGTGACTTCCACTGTGACGCACTGCCAGGGGATCTCTTTAGGTCATCCCAAGTGCAGTGGTCCAGACCTAGAAACATAGTCGCACATGGACAAACCATCCCAATGAGAACCTGAACAGAAGCCCAAGTGGTCGGTGCACTCACACCTGTGGGGGCGACTAGCAGCGGGGGCTGTGTGAGCCTGGACGGTCAGGGTGCTCTGACCACACCAAGGACGCCTCTTGCTGACCCCACCCACAATGCACTGCTTGCCCTCTGCCCTCCTTACCACCCTATGGCAAATGAACACACGGATACAACAAAGTCTGCAAAGGAGAAGAGCTCTGCATGAAGCATTCTTGGCTTTGGGAGAATTCAGTCCCATTTGCCACCAGTATCAAAGGTTGCTTTTGATTATGTTGATGATAAAGACTGTAAACAAAACAGCCTTTCTCTAATTAATTCTCTTCCAAGAACTCTAAAGATCTCTAATTACACAGTTTGAAAAGCAGCGGTTACCCGACCAGGCTGGTTGGCCTGTGTGTGCCTCCCTGCCCACCTGAACGAAGTATTTTCTTGTTTTCCCTGCTTCACACACCTAGGATGGGCTTGCAGTAAATCCTGTCAACTAGACGCCTGGCAAAAGTACTCTGATGTCAGGTATAAAGAATGCCACCTACAGCTTAAAGTCTGAAAAAGAATTTGGAGGGCCGCAAACAATGAAGGTTTTTGTCTTCTTAATGCCCAGTATGCAATCGAGTGGAAATGCTACTTCCATCTGTAATCTACAAATGAAATTAAAGTTGTTGAAAGACACAGGTAAACCAGAAGTCTTTGTTTCATTTCAGAACAGGAACAGCTTAAACCACTAAAATGTTTGAGCAGATCTACTAAATTTCCAATTAAATCATGAAATCTACGGTTGCAGAGCTCTGAGAAGAGGGTGGTCTGCCCTACCCCCACTTTCTCACTGCTTCCACTTTCCTGTCTGTGAACACGCATGGCCCGTCTAAAACAAACAAACCAAGCCCACAAGTCCCTGATACACACTTGGCCTCGTTGTGTTCCGCCCGGGACATCGGAGCACAGAGAGGGCGGCACAGCTTGGAGATGAAGGAGCCCAGCTCGGCAGCGGCCCGGGGAGCGCTGAGGCCAGACTCCGGGAAATTTTAGCGATCTGCCCCCATCCAGCCCCAGCTCGGAGGCTTTGGGGCCGCTGCAAAGCAGGCGGCAGGCTGGAGCCGGGCCGAGCCGGCGAGGGCAGGAGTCAGATCCGCTGTACAAGAGCACCCTCTGCCAGCTGGCACGGAAGGATGGCCGGGGAGGCCTGTGGGCCAGAGTCGGGGGGAGCCACGAAGTCCTAGAACCACCCCGCGGCGGGGCCAGGCCGGGAGGCGCTCTTCAGAACCAGCCGGGCCCCTCACCTCTGCGCTACAGGCTACAGCCAAAGAGCAAGGCGATGCTGCCCCCGCATTCCCCACGTTAATCTCGTCCAGCCATAGGGGGCTAGATGGGCCCCAGACGCCCATGCCGTAGAGAACGCCGGCGATTCGGTCCCTGGTCTCCAGAGATCGCTGGTGAGCACACGGTTCTGATGACTGTGTTTGCAAAGATAAAGCACAAGGCTACTTTGCGACTCTCCTCAACCACTACAAGGTGCAAGGGTGACACCTTGGACTCCGTGTGGCATTTTAGAATTGAGCTGCTAATTTTTCACGTGCATCTCTTTCTGCAAAGGATTTGAAGCAACTTACAGCAAAGGCAAATACAATAAGGTCATTCAACTAAAATTAGAAAAACAAAGCTATGGAAAGGGGGAGAAGCAAGCATTGATTATGAAGCGTAACAGCATTACGGTGAGTCAGCATCAGGTCAGTCCCTGAGCTTCCTGGCAGCCAGGGTGAAAGCAGAAGACTCAATTTTATGAGCCAAGCAACCTACCAGATGGAAGCAGGACTATTATCTGAAAGAGGTAGCTTTTGGTCAGGGGCAGATGTTTTTCTAGCATTGAATTTCTTTTAGAAACTTTGTACAGGAACCTCTGAAAATATAGTTTCAAACAATCTTTTACATACCAGTGCAAAGGGACTTCTGCTAGTCCCATTTCTTGTGCTAAACCCTGGCAGCTCAGTGATGGTAAATTCAGTGGGAGAAAACAAAGAGGGTGGAGAGCACAGCTAGACAAATATGACTCAGATTTTAGCTCCTGCTCATCCACCCGCACCTGAAGGTCGGAGCACTGGTGTTTAGGAAGTGCCTACAGGTGTCAGAGTCCAGGTGGCAGGGACAGAGCAGTGAAGTAGGCTCTGCTCTTCTGGAACTAAGAGCTCTGCATGCCTGAGGGGAGGGAGTGTCCAGGCAAGTTTCCCATAGCTTAGTTGCTAGAAAAAAGAAGGTGCGAAAGATAAAGCCCACAGTGGGCTTTCTGAGTTAAGTCTGAGAAATTTCCCTCAAAGTGCCTTTTTTTTTTTTGGCGGTACTGGGGATCAAACTCAGGACCCTGCGCTTGCTAGGCAGGCGCTTATTCCACTGAGCTATATCCCCAGCTCAAAGTGCTTTAAACAATAAAAACCTGGGCTATTTCAGCACCCCAACAATGCCTTCTCTATTCTCTCCCAGTTTCACTGTTGGTACCACTCTTGTGCTGATAGAATAGGACTGCAGCAGTTCTAGGAGCCGTAATGACACAGGACAACTGTCAGAGCAAGGCAGGGAATCATTTCTTCCTGTTGCTTTCTCTTAGGACAGAGGAGACGTTTTCTAGCTCATGTCTCCTGCCCATCCAGCTCTCTTCCTTGTTTGTCTCTGGCCAGAATTGGCCCACATGCCCATTCCCAAACCAGACTCAGCAAGGGCTGGGGTCATTCTTACATCGATCAGACATCCACGAGAGACAGCTTCCATTATAATATTTGTTCAGGAGGGAAAGGAAGCCACTTGAGCAAACCCAGGTTTATGTTGGGCAGGAATAAATGGGATGAATGATGGGTGAACAACTAGCACTGTCATTTAGCCTCTGAATGTCTGAATGTGGGGATGTGAAGGTTAAAGCTGTCAGAGTCTCTTCAGCTACTTGGCTTCTTCCTGGGGGCATCCTCTCCCAAGAAGGCTATTTGCCTCATTACTACACTCTGACTTTTTGTCATATCTTTGCCATTTTCTTAGTTTAGGCCTTTACTTCTGTTTGCCCATATATTAACTACTTTTTTTTGCATCACTGGGATACAATACCCAGTATCTACAACTTAAAGGAAAAGGGGTTCACTGGGCTCACAGTTTCTAGTGGTCTCAGTCCATGGTTACTGGCTCCAAGGCAGAGACAGCTTGGTGAAAAGGCCTGGTGAAGTAGAGCTGCTCAACTCACGGCAGCCAGGAAGCAGAGAGCAGAGGGAGGGGCCAGAGAGGACAATCCACTTTCCCATGTCATGCCCCAGTGACTGCCTCCAGCCAAGCTCCGCCTCTAACAAGTCAAGCACTGAGCTCATGGCTGGATGAATCCGCTGAGAAGCACAGCAGCACCTTGGTCCATCGATCTTCCAGACTGGAGGGACATTTTAGCTCTAGACCACAACAATCCCCACTGAACAAATCATCCTAACAAGTCTTCCTACCTCCAATTTTACCTGAATCTCATCCATTTTCCAACTTGTTAGTGGAATATCATTTTCAAAGCGAAAAAAATATTTCTATAGGCATAAAAAGTGGAATATTTAGGTATATGTCTTTTTTTTTATTTTAGAAACATAAAAGTACAAAAACCTATTGACAAACAGACACCGATTATCATAGAAAATAGTACAATCACAACTAATCTATAGACAAGGTGATATGGTCTCAAGAGTTGTTGTTGCTTTATCCATTGATATCTTCGAATTGTAGATGTATGGACCCATATACAGACATGCAAATTTAGTCAGACAGTTTATCCTCTCAGCAACAGAAAAAAAAAAAAAAAAAACCACAAGAACCAAAAATCCAAAGACAAGAAAGAAAACAGGCATACATCAACAACAGCAACAACATCAACAACAACAACAACAGAAAAAAAACACCGCTTGTTGCTGCTTTACATATTGATATCTTCGAAGTGTGTGTTCAGGCTAACACATACAGATATACACTATTAATCTAAT
>PVLD010017448.1:0-41856 GCA_004027595.1 Dinomys branickii | reverse complement strand
TATGTAATACAACATCCAGTTCTAATTCCCTACTATATTCTGTATAACTTTGTATTTTCTGTATTGTTTATGGCTTTTCTGGTTCATATGTCTCCATTCTTTTGTCTTTAAAATAAAATTAAAAAAAAAAAAAAAGAGAATACATCCTGGCATTTCCTCATTCACACACTGGTAACAACTTTACTCAGCCATACTATGTTAGAGTGGCATTTTTAAAGTCTAAGAAATTGAATTTTTTATGTAGACTAAATGAGTTGAAGGACTTGAAATTATTTATATAAATCATGAAACATAGCACAACTGACTACTTGATTTAAAATATTATACTTCACTATCAATAGAAAACCAGAAATCAAAAGTGAGCTATAAGTGTCATCTCGTGGTCAGATCTACAGATACAAACACTAGGTGTCATCAAAATTGACCACCACGAATGTCTTCCCTCCTGGCCACACATCTTCCTCCTCCTCTTGCAGGAAGAGTCAGCCTCCGCTTCTCTGGAATCCTGACTGGCTGGTGACTGGGTTGAACGAAAACAAAGGTGTTTCCACGTGCCTGATGGACTGTCTGGAAATCTTTGGGGTTGGCTCCGCCACCTGTATGCGTGACTCTATGAGGAGCTGTTTGAAAACGAAGCTAAATAGAGGAGGGGTGACTGCAGAATGGCGACTTCCATACACAATTTCTTAGTGTTGAAAGTGACTTTTGGAGGTAGATTTTACTGGGCCTCGTCATTATGCAAGACAACTTTAAGTACAGAACCATATTTGCTGTTCACTGTATGAGGACATGTAGTCAGGGGTTTACAAGAGGAAACAATTTATGACAGTACACATAGTTTATAAGATTATTTACAATACTCACCAAAAGAGTCATACACAAAAAGAGTGCAGGAGATCTATCCACATGCTAAAGACCAAAGAATCCAGCTGAGGGCCTTGATCCCATGGCAATGTCCTGCATGAGTCCAGCTGAAGACCTAGAGCCCATAACAATGCCTCCTACGGGTCCAGCTATAGGCCTAGAGCCCACGAGAATGTCTCATGCAGGCCTATTTCATGAATTTGCACCAAGATGTCCAAAGTTCAGTGGTGGAAGCTAGTAAGTCTGTGCCAGCAGGATGCAGGATCTGTGCTAGCAGGCCGAAGGTTGTATACTAGAGCCAGGAAGTGACAACACAAAGTAAGAACCAGAGCTCCCCGCAAAAGTATCACAGCCATCCTCAGCAACAGAGAGGTCCTGAGCTCTTCCAGTGATCAGGACACCAGAGCTCCTCTCAGGAGAGCAAACATGACACGCTTCTCCAGGAGACTGAGCAGTGCACCATCTTCTCCTCCAGAGCCAGAAGCAATGCTCAAAGTGAGGACCAGAGCTCCCCTAAAGTGAACTGTAGCCATTCTCAGTGACAGCAAGGTCCTGAGCTCCTTCAACAATGAGAGCAGCCAAATTCATCAGGAAATCCAGTATGGCAAGGTCCTCCAGGAAAATCAACAGCTCCCTAATAGCTTCCCAAAAGCTTTGCTTCTTCCTGTCCAGTTTTTGTTTTTATGCTGCTGACAACAATCCTCAGATGAGACCCCCCAAACCCAGCACCACACTGGTTCAGTGCAGTGGGGTATTACAATTTGACTACCAGTTGTCAATCTGCCACATGACACGACTTCCACTTTCAGTAGTGGAAAACAAGGCCCAGAGAATTAAATGATTTCAGCAGTCTGGGATGTGGCTGCTGTGGGCTCAGGGAACGCATGGGTCTCATCTGTGTACCTATTGGCTGCAGGTTAGATATGCTTAATTTTTGCTACTGATGACTGCTGGGTGATGCAAAGGAACGCAGAGCTCAGGTCCTCTGACTTCAAAGCCTGTGCTACACCTTTTGTCCCAGTGTCTTTTCTGTCACTGGTAAAAATTCTCCCTGTTTTATTAGATCCTGGTGTCTATTGTGCAGACTCACCTGCTGCCCTCTTGCTAGGGTGCCCTTTCTTTACTATTTCAGAAGGGAATCGTGCACCCGATAAATGGTTATGTAGATCCCAAACCTTGTGTGCCTAGGACATTAGTGCACAGAGCGCAGTGGAGACTGAAGACAGGAAAGGAACATGAAAGCAGAAGGAAATACAAAATACAAGGTGTTGAAAACCCAGAAATCCTAATGAATGATAGTTTAATTCTAGATTTTTAACATGAAAATAGTTGCAAAATATCCATAATGAATCAAACAAGTAGATCAAAATTTTAAGTACAAACAGGATTTGACCTGCACTTGGCAGACTCATCCTCAACCCTGCTTCACCTTTGTCACCTGGTGACCTTGAAGAAGGAACAAGAAAGAACAGGACCAGAGAAAATGAGAACCAAGCAAAGAACCTCTGGTTCTTCTACCCCCAGGCTTCTTGGGCAGAAAGGGAGCTCCCTGGATCCCAAATGTGTGGTTCCAGACAGGTGAGTTTCAGAAAATGAATGCAAACTGTCTCAGTAAATTCCCAGCCCTGCATTTCTTGTGGGAAGAATAGGTTGTCAGAGACCTGTGTCCCAGCCTGGACTGCAGCACTAACTCACTGTCTGATGTGAAGCCAGCCTTTCTCTGTGGGCCTCAGTTTACCCCTTTTGTAAAGGGGAGTTTGAGGACCAACATTTTCTGAGATTTTCTCCAGCTCAGGTGATCCAGAGAGCTCTAGACTAGCAGTTCCAAGGGTAGACACTCTGGCCCTGGTCTATACAGAAGTGCAGAGTCTCAGAGAAAACTTCGACTACATCAGATGTGGATGTCTGCCACCTGCTAGCTTTCCCAGCCTCTTTCCCTTTGGCTTGGGGATCCATGGATCCCTAAAACAAGCCAGGAGACACTTCCACACCAGTCCCCAATGCTTAGGGACCATCAGGTTCAACAGAAGTACTTATCTTCTTATGGTTGCTTACATGGTTCAGCTACCTCATAACTGCATTTGTATTTAAATAATAGCTGTCATGTAAAGACCCATCACTGGATAATAACAGCATCGAAGAGGCAGTGCAGCACAGCAGTCATCCCCCACATGCAGCTCACTGGCTTAAAGTTCAATGTCTTCTTTTTACTAGATGCATTGGACAGGTTACACACAGGGTACAGAATGTGAGGGTTATTATCATGCCTCATGGTTCAAAAGGTATAAGGCTGTTAACTGGGCAATTGACAGGGTAGGAAGAGCACTCTAGTGTCACAGAGGTAGCAGTCTCAGGGCACATCTGTGTCCCCCAGGCATGAGGAGCTGAATTGAGGAGTGCGAGATTAATCCTTTGAATTTAATCAGTGCCCTTGGAACAAAATAGACTTTGAGAATAGGGTGTGCTGGCCGGGGTGTGTTTTGGGGACACAAATGAATGACCCTGACACTGCCTCAAGGTAGAATGTGTGTGTGTGGGAGGGGGTTGAGCTGAAAGTTGAGCACTTGGCAAAGCCACCCTGGTTGTGTGACCTTAGGACAATCACTGAACTTTCTGTGCAGCCATGTACTCACCTGTGACCTGGGAAGGGGAGTGGCATTCTCCTCCTGATACTGCTCTAAAGATTAAATAAATTAATATGTGAAAAGTGTATCAAATGGCTCCGGAACAAGTAATTGCTCAATGTAATTTATCTGTTCGATGATTAGTTTTATGTGCTGATTTGGATGTATTGAGAGGGACTCAGAAAGCTGTTAAAATATTATTTCTGGGTGTGTTTGTGAGGGTGTGTTATGGTTTGTGTCTGCGTGTCCCCCCCAAAGCCTCATGCAGTCATGGGGCGGGCTAATCGATGTCTGATTGATCCCTGGTCCAACGCTGGGGTTATGGGTGTGAGTGCTACACCCGCCCTGGGCAGGTGGTTTGCACACAGTGTAAGGGAGAGAAAGAGGCTGCTGGCTGCCACTCCCCCCCTTTGTGCTCTTGTTGCCTTCGCTGTCTTCTGCCACCATGAACATTTGCCCTCTGCCGTGTGCTACCCTGCCTTGCAGCCAGCTGAGTATGGACTGAAACGTCCACACACTGAGCTAAATAAACCTTTCCTTCCTTAATTTTGGGCGTCAGGTATTTTGTCTCAGCAAGGAGAGAAAAGTAACCAAGAGAGTGTATTTCAGGGAAACAGTAGCATCTGAGTGAGTAGACTGAGTGGACACCTGCTCTCCCCAGCATAGGCAGCATCTTCCCACGTCCTCCCGTCCACTGGGGCAGAACAGGGATGAAAGGAAATGTGAACAAGCCTTCTGATTGCGCTTCCAGTTTACCTCCTCCTGCCCTGCAGCATCAGCACTTTGGCACTAGGATATGGCAGGTGGAAAGGCCGTATGGGCCTTTATCATCTCGTGAGACAACTCATTTCCATAATAAATGTAGTGCATGTGTTCATGTCTATACAGCGGTATTTCATTTCATGAACTTAATTCATGCCATGATTCTGGGGAAGGTGGCTGTGGTCATGTTCCTCACCCAAGGTGGAGTTTGCAAACAAAAGCAAAGAGCACTTCTGCTCAGGAACCAAACTGGTGGTGTGCAGAAGTGTTCTTCACTGAGACATTGCTATACTTATGTGCTTGTGCATATTAACATATTATTGGTGCCTATTGGCATATTAGCGTATTATTGGTTGTATTTCTCTGGAGGAAGCTGAATTATATATTTGGTTCTGATGCTGTCGTATGAAAGAAAAAGGAGAAAGCAAATATAGAAATGTGTCTGCCCCACCCAAGGACCAGAATGCCATTTTCCTGACATTCTGTAGCTTGGCTTCCAGGGTGACTCTGTGAAGTGAATCTTACTTTCCTTGTGTTGCTGCATAGGAGAGTAAGGTTTAGAGATATCAACAGCTTACAAAAGGTGCTCAGGTAGGAGAAATTTTGTAAAGCAGAAGTTCAAAGTTAATCTGTTCCCTTTCAAAGACTGCGTGTGTGTGTGTGTGTGTGTGTGTGTGTGTGTGTGTGTGTGTTACAGAGGAATGAGCCTAGGTCCTTCATGCAGAGCTGGGTCACCAGCTTTTATTTGTTTATTTAGAGACAGGATCTCGCTAATTTGCTATGTTACCCAGGCTGTGCTCACACTAACAATCCTCTTGCCTCAGCCTCCCAGAGTGTTGGGATCACAGGTGTGCACTACCACACCTAGAAAAGACATGCTGTTTTCCACAGATCCAGTGACAGGTAAGTCTAATTACTGTGTCATGTCTTCCTTATGAAAAGTTAAGCTAGGCCTTTCTTTCCTTCAACCACAAAAACGTCATTTCTAAAGTCAGAGTAGAACAGCACTTAGGGAACACCTAATCAAACATTACGGGAACAACAGCAAAATTAATCTGAAGTCTTCTGTAGTATAGCTCCTGCAGCACATTGTATGTGCTCCTATCAGTTATAGCACTGTGCAGCAGTGTGCTACAGAAGCCACAAGGCTTATGGAAGAAATAAAGTTAGAACAATCAGAATCTTATCAACGACTCATAGTCACAAAGAAGCATCCAGTGGACACAGTAGCAGGGCCGGACACCTGGTAAGTGGTGGAGATGTGGACGAATACCAGAAGAAGGAAGCACTTCGACCTTGAGGAGACCTCCACTTTGCCTGTGGAATTCAGAGCCAGAAGGGGGCAGCTTGCGAGTTCCTATGAAGCGCAGGAAGGAAACTGATAGAAATGGAGGGGTGGCCCTGGCTTGGGCTGGAGGTGGGCGGAGCTCCGCCACACACAGTGGGCTGCAGTCGCGAGGTGTGCTTAACATGTCCTCATGAAGTTCCAGTCAGCTGTGTGACACTTCTGACAACAGGAAGCATCCTGATGCAAACCTCTATCCTCACTGTGCTGAAATGGTTCTCTGATATGTCCATAGTGCTAGAGGACATTCACATTTTCAAAACAAGTGCTGCTGCAAAAGTGATTGTTTTCAGATCCAAAAACCTCCAGGGGAAATACAAAAAGGGAGAGATAGGTATTGACAACTATTTGGGTTAGGATGTCCTCATTTGGCAGTAAGTAGTGTGAATACTGGGTCCTGCAGTGACAAAACCCAGGTTGCATTAAGAAAATAATTTGACAGCAGCAGCAGCCACAGTACTGATAAAGATTTCAGACAGGGACCTTTGTAGGAAACATTAGGTTAATTGTTGAAACACACAATTAGAGGGACGCTCTTCTGAGCAGGGCAGAACCGGCTCCTTCCTGGGAGGCAGAGATTGGCCAAGAAAGCCACTTAGGTGTCTGACAGCACATAGATGCCATTTCCTCCCTGGGGTCAGGTTGGGAAAACCTCCTAGCTGCTTCCCAGGAGTAGATCAGCACTGGACTGAGGCCAGGATTCAAGTCTGAACAAGTCGGATTCCCTGTTTTTGGTTATGGTTCAGATCCAGAAGTCCCTCAAGTGCCTCCGTGCTGTTAGATGGGGCTTTTGCAAGTTGATTACATTATGGGAGCTTAGAACTGCCTTGCTGCTAGGAGGCAGGGCCTGGTGGGAAGGGGTGCTCCTGGGGACATAGCCTGGAAGAGTTTTCTGTCTGCTTCCTGTGTGCCATCAGGTAAGCAACTCTCCTCCACCAGACTCTTCTCCATGAAGTTCCTGCCCTGCAGCAGCTGAGCATGGACTGAGAAACATGAGTCAAAGTGAACTCTGCCTCCTTTTAGTTGTGGGTATCAGGTACTGTGTCCCAGTGACACAGCATCAGAAGGCTCGAGCACAGGGTTTATGCTTAAAAGATGAGGTGCCTGGGACCATGGCTTAAGGGAGACAGAGAGAAGTCTTTATGTCACCCCTTGGTATCTAGCCAGGTTCTGGGGCTACAGAGGTGTGCAGGAAACATGCTTGACTGGAAATCTGATGGTTTTCATTACACCAGCTAACTAAATACAAATGTACCTGTAGAAAATTGTGTTGTCAGTAGGGAAAAAAGCCAAAAGACTCTTTAATGACCAAATTAAATATTCAGAATATATGTTGAGAGAAAGTGACAATTAGTGTACAAATATAAAAAACTTGACATGATTCCCAATATGTCAACAAAATGGCCTCTGGTTTACCATAGCTTCCTTTGGATTCTGGCATTTATGGTGACTTTCGCAGTTAGAATGGTATCTTTAGGTCATTTCCCAAATTATCTAAATTAATCCTGCACGTTACTTTAAAAATTGAGAAGAAATGGCTTGAAGAACAAATAATTTTATCTATTGCTTTAGTGTGAATGTTTATCCAGTTGGGGAGTCCTGGGGATAGGATGACTTCTGCTAAGGGGAACCATCACAGAATGATCTTCTGCTGTTTGTCTAAGAAGACCAACTTGCTTTCAGTCCAGCGAATCTGAGAATCCTCACAATTAGCTAGAGGCCCCCAGAGCTTACGGTGGGCTGAGAGAGAAAAATCTTGACTTCAGAGCAAGAAGGATTCCAGGAACATCAGGGCCTCCAATCTCTACCTATTTGCTCTGGTTACTCTAATTGTGTGGGTTCGCTCTAAGTTGTGCCTGGGGATGGTACAGAATTAAGATATACTAGCACTGACTACATCAACCATGATTTCTAGTGAAATTATTTTCAGGTCTTTGAGTCTTCTATAGGGAAGATTAGTTTCAGACTTTTATTTTTTTATTCCATCAAAGTGTATGTCATTTCAAAAACAAACAAAATTCCTTCATGAATATAAATCCTTTCCATAATGTTGCAGGCACTCATTATGATACACCAGGGATGAGTGTAATATATACCACAGGCAAAATCTGGCCCATCGTGTGCTTATATATGGCCCATGAGCTAAGACTATATTTCACATATTTAATTGATAAAAAACAAATAGAAGAATAATGTTTCTTGACCTGTGGGAGTTCTGTAAAATTCAAATTTCAGTGTTCATAAAGTTTTACTGCAACACAACCATGCCCGCCTGCTGGGCTGTGGTCCATGGCAGCGTCAGTCGTACAGTGACAGAGCAGAGTAGTTGCTATAGAAACCAAGTGGCCATCAAGCCTGAAAAAGTTACTCTCTGGGCCTTTATGGAAACATTTGGCTGACTTCCCTCATAGCTCTATGTCGATATTGAAAGGATGGTTGGAATAAATTCAAGTTATATAAAGGTCAGAATAGATCACACTGAGAAAAAGATTCAAACTTTTGTGCTGGGAGAACCACTGTGACCTCAACCTCTGTCATCCAAATGACTCAGCGTCCTGGGAGCCTTCTCTGTCCCGCACCTGCACGCAAATCCATGCCGCAGTTTAACCTGCCTCTCCAGCTGCTTTTCCACGACTGGGCCACACTTGCCTTTCCAAAGCGAAACTGTCTCACCTGGGCCCTCCTGGCCCTCCCAGTGGGCACTCCTGGGGGCCTTGGTTCTGTGCTTTGGGAGTCCCGGGTTCCCTGGGGGTGTAGAAGATATGGAGATACTGTGTGTTTGTTGGGTAGGAATATCACCAGCAGGGCCAAATAAACTTTAAAAGTTAGAATCTTTTTTCTTTATTGACAAATGGCTTTCCCCAACATCCTCAGGCCCGAGAAATAACCGCTACCTCTTTGTAAAGGTGGTGGTCCTAGGAAGTCAGAGTCCAGGGCCCTTTCTGCAGAGAGGGAAAAGGAATCTTGGAGTTATCTGCTGTCTATTGGCTCTCTTCTCCCCGCTCTTCCTTACTGTAAAGGACCCTCGCACGTGTGGAGTCAGACATGGCTTTTGGCCATATGAGTCCCCCCATCTCCATGGAGCTACCTGTAAATAGAGTGTTTATTTCTGTCACCAAAAATAGCCTACCAGGGTTTGTTTGGGAGCAATGGGCAAATTGACCACAGCAGCTGACGTGGGAAGAGTTCTAGATTTTTCTCTCTGTGCCCTCATTTCAAGCAGAACAGACCTATTTTTGCATTATTGATATATTGCATTTTATTTGGAGAGTGGATCATTAAAAACAAGCAGCTGGAGAAGTAATAAGTGGCAAAGTTTAAGTTCCTCACCCAGGATCATGGGACTTGATGTGGCCTTGAAGGGCTCTGCTTGCTAACTGCATCGTGAGCCACTTCAGTCTCCCAGTCTCCCGATGGGGAATGGGGTCAGGTGACAGGCTATTCCCAATGGTCTCAGTAGAGGAGAGTCCTGCCACTTCCAGGCTCAGATGGCTGAAAGCTTATGCTTTCCCTCCACCTCCCTCTAGAATGTCCTAGCTCAAAAAGATTGGGCTGTGCCTTGGCCTGAATCTCTGAATGGCCATGTGGAACCTTATTCTTCACCTTGAGACTTGCATATAAATTTAAAGCATGTTGTAATTTATTATGAGAGGTTAGCTGAGAAATATATGTGTTCCTTACCTATCTGTCATTTGTTGCCTGGCTGATTAATCTGTTAAGTGGTTCACTGACTGACTGATTGATTGACTCATTCATTTAACCCTAACAAATGTGTATGAAGAGCCTCACACATAGATGCTAGGCACCAAGGGTTTGTGTACTGGCATAGCTCTCAACGCAGAGGAACTTATGGTTGGGTTGCTTTATCTCCATAGCTCCACTCTACAAAAGCCCATGTAGCAGTGACTCGGAGGTATTTGTGTGTGCCAGAACTCACCCAGACAGTTCACAGTTCACACACCTCTCTGTTACCTATGGAAGGAGGAACCTCAGAATCTGACCATCTGTATCATGGAAACCAACCATGATACTTCCTGTTGCTTGTCAGCTTGATAAGGGGTTCTGGAAGAAAGGAAGCAAGACATAGCAGAATAGTCTGCCTAGGTCAGGGTGGCCGATGTGTCCCAGGACGTGGAGGAAAGTAAAACCTTCCATATCTCATCATGGTATTTTTATTTCATGATTCTCAGCACCCAGGTGTTAGGAAACACATCTGTCTATGAGATGGGGATGTTCTGTACCTACACTGTTATACTTAGAAGCTAGACAGGCATAGTAATCCCAGCACTTTGAGAGGCTGAGGCAGAAGGATCTCAAGGTTAAACCCAGCCTTTGCAATTAGTGAGACACTAGCTAGCAAAAAGTCTGACAGTCAATGGCCACATGTAATCATTAAATAATGGAAATGAGGTTAATGTGAGGGAGGAACTTAAGTTTTAATGCTAGTAACATTTAATTGGCTTTGATACAAATAGCCCCATGACTAGTAGTTACATCATGGCCCAAGGTCACTCTAGATCAGTGATGGTGAACCTTTTAGAGCTTTCAATGGTACAAATTGCCTGCTGTGGCACACGTGTCATAGGTTCATCACCACTGCTCTAGATGATATTTAGGTCTGTTTGTTTTGATGTTTTGGCAAAATATAATATGCTTAAGAGATATGATTCTCAAGACATTGGGATGTAACATGACAGGTTGTCTCTAGCTAAGTGCTAAAGTGTAATTTTCTCTAGTACTTCTTCTCTAGCAGGCACTTCTTTTGACACTCTGTCAATTAAATGCAGCTCTGGTCTATAGTCTGGGGCACTAGACCAATATGTAAGGTCACCAGAGTCGGGCACTTTCCACCATCCCCAGGACCTTTGCTATGAGACAGTCTCTCAACACAGAGCCACTGTTCAGTCATCCTCGGATGCATCCAAGTCAGTGCATGCTAAACATGTTTTTGTATCCTTTCAAGAAAAAAAGCATTGGAAGTTCAGTGTGTGGCAGGCGTGGTTATCCCAGGGACTAGGGCTTCACAGTCAACAAGTCAAGAAGAGGTGCTCCACTTTCTGGAGTTTATTTTGGTGGGGCAGCCTGGATAATAGCTACAAATAAATAGAATACCTAGGTAGGTCACACTGTATATTAGCAGGACTGTTTCAAAAGAAGAAGGGTAAGACTAGAGACAGAGAAACAATCATCTGAGAGGAAAAGCTGATGGAAAGGTGAAGCGTGGTGCGGGCGTCCAGGAAAGGCGTGTGGCACCCATAGTACGTGTCATAGTTCCCAGCCGGAGATCCGTACCCAGAGGGTATGCACCGCGGGTAGATGAGCGGGAGGTCATCTTGGAGATCTAGATCATTCTAAGCTGGTGGCACTTTTTAAAAAAAATTTTAAGTAGGGTCTAAGTTGCTAAATTGTCCAGGTTGGTCTTGAACTTGAGGTCTTCCTGCCTCAGTTTCCCAGAGTACTGGGTTTACAAGCATATCTGGCCCTTCTTCTTTGTTCATATGCAGGCAAAGCAACAAGGGTTCCCCCTAACCCTTCCCTTTCCACTGCTGGGTGGTCACCACAAGACTAATTTATTGAACAGCTTCAGCAGCCACGCAGACATGAAAGACACCAATATTATAATGATTTTTTTGATGTAAAACAGAAAAAAAGTCTTATTTGGATCTCTTTGCTCCTCAAAATGGATGTCTATTTTCAAAATATTGCACTGGCAGCTTCAGCAGAAGCTCTCTATCGCCTGTAAAGGAGGAGAGGAGCCAACATATGTGTGCACGCATCAATACAAGCCTGGAGTTTTCCCCAAGCAGAGACTTCTGACGGGCGCCGGGCAGCCTGCCACGTGAGCAGCTTCCGCTCGCGCCCGACACTCACTCCCTACCGCGGCTCAGAGAGGCAGCCTGAGAACACGACGTCTCGGGCTATTCTGACAGTAACTTGAGGTTGGCACTGCCTCATTCTTCCTCTGGTTTTCACCATTGACCCAGGCAGCGCAGTCTTGCTCTAAAGCAGGGAACGCTGCCTTCTCAGCTCTGTTTTATAGATTAATCAATAGTTATGCGGCCGAGTGACGTTTACAGGGTAACACCGCGTCTAGATGGCGGAGCTGGGATTTGAGATCGGCCCAGCAGAAGGGTTCTAGAGTTCACACCCTGTCACAGCCTTGAGAAATGGAGGTCGGAAACCTAAAAGCCAGGACCCAGAGTTGAAGATCAATATATATCCGACTGAGAAAGGCGAAACCAAACGACTCTGAACTTCCTAAACCCTTGAGGGCTGGAAAGCTCCCACTGTGTGAAAAAGTGTGAGGATGAGATTAAGGCTTTTGGCCTGAGGGGCCTACTAAGTCTCAGGCAGGTGGGGCGGGGTACTGGGAGTGCACAGAGGAAGCTGACGCCCAGGGAGGCCGGTGGTGTCATGTACCCATCAGGGCTAGGATGTGGCTGAGCAGAGCGCAAATCTACATTTACACTGGGGGCAAACATGGGTTTGTGTAACCTGCCCTGTGTCCCCACGCCTGCCTGTTTGGATTCTGGTTTTGTGATGGGCCTAGTGGACCTGAAAGAAAGCTGTCACCCGCTATGTGACCTGTGCCTGTGGCAGGGCCCCAGTCAAGCCTTCCTGTCTGAGCACGGCAGTGAGCTGCAGCTCCTCTTGGTCTTGTAATGGGCAGTGGACAGAGGGGTCTTCTCTGGTTAAGCTCCCTGACTGTGTGTTCAAGCCTTTAGCATATGTTAAGTGATGACATCTGTCTGTGGTTCACCCCAAGCCCTGGGCATCAGCCGGCCTGGCTGCTGCTGGCTCCCCTGATCCCCTGCTTCTGGCTGGGTGGGTAACCGGCATGCTGGGCTGTGAAGTAACTGGATGGCATGGGGCTGATCTCTTTTCCTTTCCTTATCAAGCTCTGAGTGGACAATGCCTCCCCTCAGGGGCCAGATCACACTTCAAAAGCAGGTTGATGGACTTTGTAATCTAGGAGGCTGCAGCAGGAGTCTCAAGTTCAAGCCCAGCCAAGGGAACTTAAGAATTTAGTGATGTCCTGTCTCAAAATAAAAGAATTGGGCTGGGGATGTAGCTTAGTGCAAAGGTCAGTAGCACCTCTACCATCACCATCAAAAACAAAACAAAAAAAGAACTGGTTCAAACAAAGGGATTAGAAGGACATTCTCTGTGACTTGAAGGCCAGTTCTTCAATTACTTTCTCCTGGGGTGACTCTGAAATTCAGGCTTCTTTGTCCTCTTTGGGCTCAGGGGACCCACTCAGGCCAAGCGCTCTCTTGTCCTGCAGGTTTGAGCCTTCTGCATCCACCAGTGGTAGACACTGGGGTTTTGTCAGGCAGGTGAGCAGATGGGTCAGATGGGTCAAGACTGAGTGGATGGCCTGAGCATGCAGGCTTCAAGAAACCTGTACAGGAAGGCAGCAAGGTCCAGAGCAGCCAGGTGGGGTAGAAACACCACACCACGGGAAGATAGGAGGATGAGGTTGGTGTCCAAGGTCTGCAGGGCCCATAGGACAATCCACCTCAGAGTTTACAGGCAGGAAGAAAAAACTCTTTCCCTGGCAGCTGTTTTTAAAATTTTTTTTAAAAAGATAATACTATGTATTATACCCACTGTATTTCCTTTGTAGTTTGGCTTTAGAAAATACGGTGTTAAAATTAAGACAACAGAAGCCTGGTGTGGTGGTGCATGCTTGTAATCTCAGCACTCTTGGAGTCTGAGGCAGAAGGATCACAAGGTTGAGACCAGCCTAGGCAATTTAGTGCCTTAGAAGAAAGAGCTTGTCTCGAAGAAAGTTTTAAATTCATGAAGTGTTGGGTGTATAGCTCAGCACAGTGGTATTGAGTTCAATCTCCAGGGCCATAAACAACAACAACAATATGTAGTGTATTTAAGATGTGGGACTGAGGAAAGAATTTAACTTTCCAGTCTCCCGGAGGTGCCCATAACTGTTGTACACAGCTAAGAATTCTCTTGTAACCTAGGAGTGTTTGATTTTAGGCTAAACTAGTTTTGGAAGATAGTTAATAATTTCAAATTACTTCCTGCCTATAGATGTTAATTTAATTTATTTTTAAGTTTACTTTTAAATTGATAGCTAAGATTGTATGTGTGACTGTCTAAGACCTGATGTTTTGAATATGTATGACTACATTTGTGTTCTGGCCAAATCAGACTATCTTATTACTCCTTCTCACTTGTATTCACACATATATTCAAGTGGTCAGTACTCTGTGACCTCTGGATCCTGAGTGGGCATAGGAGATGTGACCAAAAGCTACTACGGATGTTTAAAATTTAAAAACATTTATTGCAGTGTATACACAACTGTGAACCCTCCTCGAAATCCTCCCCCTTGCCTTGAGCACACTCATGCCATTGTCCTTCCCACTTTCTGCAGCAGCTCTGGAGTCTTCCTTTCTGAGGGTCTTTTGCGACACTGTCCTGGCTGCCTCCATGTCTTGAATGAATTCAAAATGTTTCCCTTTCATGATCGTTTTGACTTTGGGGCAGAGTCAGGAGTCGCACAGCACTAGATTTGGTTAAGGTGTGTAAGGACACAGTGTTGTGTTTTTATGAGCTGCCTTTCTGTTGGATGGCACTGGGCCGCAGTAATCTCTGTATCTGTAGTTACACTTGGTAAAGACACCAAGGAAAGAGGACTCTAGAGCTGCTGCAGAAAGTAGCAAGAACAAGATGCAAAGCAGGGAGGAGGACTTTGAGGGAGATTCATGGTAGTGGTGTCTTTTATTCTAATAATTTAAAAAGTTTACATATTTACTGTATTTTTCCTGTACATAGATGGCTGCCTGTCTCCGTGCAGGCTGCAGATCTAGGACAGCTCTCTGAGGGTCTGTGACATTTTTGTACACACTGTGGACACCATTCTGCAAGTTTTGATGCTGGTGATAATTTCTCCAGTAAGTCATTTGCTTCCCTAATATCAGGGCCCTTTCATACATGCAGATGGCTGCTTACTTAATACTGAATCGTTAAATATCCCTCTGACAGAATTTTAAAGGCAGTGAAACTCGCTGTGGGAGGACTTGAAGTCTGCAGTGTCTGGCAGTGGTCACAGTGTGTCTACCTCTGAGCCTGTGGAGACTTCAGCAATCCCACTGCCACCCCCTGGCTGGCAGCAATTTTAATATTTGAAAGATATTTAAGGCATCAGACATTCACATTGAAACGATGTTAAAATATGTGATTTAGAATGTATGAAATACATACTTTTGGTAAGAAATCTTTTTTCTGGTTAGCCCATAAGGTCTTTCAAAAACTAGATCTCGCATTGCAAATTCACACTGAAGATGCTAGCAGAAAAGGATAGGAAGCTGACCTTTATTAGGCAACCTCCAGCTGCCAGGTACGGGTTTCCATCATCGACTGGCTTGTTTAGGTGGTTTTTGCCATGATGAGGATGGCCAGCACTTCAGAGCCTTTGTAGAGTATTTTCAAAAGCTATACGGGGTATGCCCAGCATGTCTTTAGCACATTAAAGGATAAAAAGTGGCATCTGTGAAATGAATGACTGTGTAGTGATTAAAGAGCCTTGTCTTGGTTAGGCATTTAATTGACTCTGAATCAAAAGAGTGATCTGTGGTTTGGTCAGCCCAGAGCTGTGCTCTTGGCAGTGGTGAGCTCAGCTCAGGGTGCAGTGCGGTGGGGGCTATATGGTGTGGTGACAAATGGGAGCCAGTGGTGCTGGGGACATGGGCTGGGGACAGGGATGGAGGTGGGGAAAGGAGGCAGGATTGAAGAACGAAAAGAAGGAAAACAGGAAAGTAGAAATATAAGAAGAGTGATGCGTGCAGAAATAAAAACAGAACAAAGGAAGGGAAAGAATTTCTTTATCTGAGAAGTGTGTATTCATCTCAGGTGCCCATTTTAGGACTGGGTCTTTGAATTTGGGGAGGTTGATGTTTTTTATTCTTTATATGTTCTAGATAGAAGACCTTTGTCCAAGGGACAGCTGGCTAAGATTTTTTTCCCAGTGTGGTAGATTTTCTTTTCATTCTGCTGGTGATTTCTTTAGATGGGCAAAAACTTTTCAGTAAGATGAGGTCCCAGTTATTGATTCTTTGAAGTGTTTCCCTTGCAGTTTGATTTTTGTTCATGAACTCTTTGCCTACTCCAACTCTTCAAAATTTTTACTTACCTTCTCTTCCAATAGATTTAGTGTTTCTGTTTTAATATTGAGATCTGTGATCCATTTTGATGTGAGCTTGGTGCATGGTGACAGACTTGGGTCTGTTTTCATTCTTCAGCAAGTGGCAAGCCAATTTTTCCAGTACCATTTATTGAAGAGGTTGTCTTTCTTCCAGTGAGTTTGTTTGGTGCCTTTGTCTAAGATTAGGTAGCTGAGTGTGGTTGTGGTTGTGGCTGCATCTTCCAGTCTGTTCAACTGATCCTCAGGTCTGTTTTTGAGCCAGTACCAGGTTGATTTTATTACAGTAGCTTTGTAGTATAATTTGAGGTCAGGGATTGTGATTCCACCTGACTTATCTTTGTTGCCTAGGATTGCTTTTGCTATTCTGGGTCTCTTCTGGTTCCAGATGAATTTAAAGAATATTTTCTCTAGATCTGTGAAGTATGCTAAAGGTAGTTTAATGGGAGTTGCACTGAATCTGTACAACAGTTTTGGTAATATGGCCATTTTCACAATGTTGGAGCTTCCTATCCATAAGCAAGGAATATTTTTCCATTTATTGAAATCCGCTTTGATCTCTTTTTTCAAAGTACTATAGTTTTCATTGAGTAGATCTTTTATTTCTTTTGTTAGATTGATTCCTAAATATTTCAATTTCTTGGATGTTATTGTGAAAGGTATGGTTTCCTTAATTTCTCTCTGAATCTGTTTGTTGTTTGTGTATAGGAATGCTATTGATTTTTGGGTGTTGACCTTGTATCCAGCTACACTGCTGAATTTGTCAATTAATCTAAAGCAATCTTCTTGTGGAGATTTTGAGGTCTTCCATGTAAAGTATCATGTCATCTGCAAATAGTGATAGTTTTACTTCTTCCTTTCTTATCCTTATTCCTTTTATTTCTCTCTCTTGTCTAATTGCTCTGGCTAATGCTTCCAGAACTATGTTGAATAGGAGTGGTGACAGTAGATATCTTTGTCGTTCCTGATTTTAAAGTGAAAGTTTTTAGTTTTTGTCCATTTAGTATGATGTGGGTTGTTGGTTTGTCACAGGTTGCTTTGATCAGATTGAGGTAAAGGCCATCTATTCCTATTTTCTCTAGGGTTTTTATCATGAATGCATGTTGGACTTTGTCAAAAGCTTTTTCCAGATCTGTTGAGGTGATCATGTGGTTTTTGTTTTTGGCTCTATTGATATGGTGTATTACATTGATTGATTTGCATATATTGAACCATCCCTGCATTACTGGAATGAATCCAATCTGGCCATGGTGTATAATTTTCTTTATGATTTGTTGTGTTCTATTTGCTAGTATTTTGTTGATTATTTTTGCATCTATGTTCATTAGGGAGATTGGCCCATAGTTCTCTTTCTTGGTTGGGTCTTTCTCAGGTTTTGGTATCAGTATAATACTTGCCTCTAGAAATGAGCTAGAGAGAATTGCTTCCTTTTCAATTTCATTGAAGAATTTGAGGAGTGTTGGCATTAAATGTTCTCTCAATAGTTTATAGAATTCTGCTGTGAATTCTTCAGGGCGTGGGCTTTTCTTCGTTGGTAAGTTTTTAATCACATTTTCAACCTCATTAATTGATATTGAGTTGTTCAGGATTTTTATATCTTCCTGATTCAACTTCAGTAATTTGTACACATCTAGGAATCTGTCCATTTCTTCTGAGTTTTCTATCCTATGGGTGTAAAGATTTTCAAAGTAGGTATTAATGATCTTTTGAATTTCTGTAGGTTCTTTAGTAATTTTATCCTTTTCATTCCTTATTGCATGAATTTGAGTTTTTTCCTTTCTTTTTTGGATAAGCTTAGCTAGGGGTTTATCAATTTTATTTATTCTTTCAAAGAACCAACTCTTGGATTCATTTATTTTTTGTAATGTTTTCTTTGTCTCAATTGCATTAATTTCTGCTCGTACCTTTATAATCTCTTTGCTTCTTTAGTCTTTGGCCTTGTTCTTCTTTTTCTAAAAGTTTGAGGTGCAGCATTAGGCTATTTATTTGTTCTCTCTCTGTTTTCCTTATGCGTAAGTTCACCACTATAAATGTCCCTCTGAGAACTGCCTTCATTGCATCCCACAGATTCCAGTAGGTTGTATTTGTATTTTCGTTTGTTTGTAGGAATCTTTAAATTTCTTCTTTAATGTCTTCTGTGACCCATTTTTTTCAGGAAGTTGTTGTCTAATTTCCAAGTGTTTATGGAATTTTTGGAGTGTGTTTTGTCATTGATTACCAATTTCATTGCACTGTGGTCAGATAATATGCAGGGAATAATTTCAGTTCTTTTGCATTTAGGTAGGTATGCTCTATGGACTAGAACATGGTCTATTTAAGAGAAAGTCCCATGTGCAGCTGAGAAAAATGTGTATTCTGATATTGTGGGGTGGAACACTCTGTGTACATCTACTAAGTCCATTTGTTCACAGATTTGGTTCAGGTCTGTTATTTCTTTGCTGATTTTTGGTCTAGTTGACTTGTCTCTTTGCGTCAAAGGGGTATTTTGGTCCCCTATTACAATAGCATTATTGATAATTTGGTTTTTCATGTTTGTTAAGATTTGACTTATATAGTTTGGTGCTCTAATATTTGGTGCACACATGTTTAGGATTGTTATCTCTTCCTCTTGCTGTTTCCCCTAACTAGTATGTTGTGACCTTCTTTATCTCTTTTGATTATTTTCAGTTTGAAGTTTACATTGTCTGCAAACATAATAGCTACCTCTGCTTTTTTCTGGGAATCTGTTGCATGGAAAATTGTTTTCCATCCTTTGACTTTCAGTCTATGGATTTCCTTTTGAGTAAAGTGTGTTTCCTGTATACAGCATATGGTGGGATTTTGTTTCTTAATCCTCTCTGCCAGTCTGTTTCTTTTAACTGGTGAATTGAGGCCATTTACGTTAATGGTTATAACTGATATACATTGATATACATTATAACTGATATACTTACTGCTAGTTTCCTACTTTTGGCATCTATTTAATTGCTTGCTCTGCTGAGGGTTACTTTCTATTGTTGTTCTTGAGATTGTGGTCTCTTTTTTCTCTATCTAGAATATCTTTTAGTACTTTTTGTAATGTTGGTTTGGCATTCATGAAATTCTTCAGTTGTTCTTTGTCTTGGAAATATTTTATTTCTCCATTGAATTTGAAGGATAGTTTTGCAGGATACATCATTCTGGGTTGGAAGATGTTTTGTCTCAGAACCTGTAATACCTTACTCCAAGCTCTTCTCAATTGCATGATTTGTGTTGAGAAGTCTGCTGTGATTCTGATGGGATTCCTTTATAGGTGGTCTGTTTCTTTTCTCTAGCAGCTTTTACTATTCTGTTCTTTTGTTGAATATCTGAGATCTTGGTTACTATATGTTTGGGTGTGGTTTTATTTTGGTTATGGCTAATTGGAGTTCTACATGTCTCATTTACCTGCACATCAGAATCTTTTTCTATGTTTGGGAAATTTTGTGCTATTATTTCTGCAAATATTCTTTTTATGTCATTTGTGTTGCCTCCTGCTGTTTCATTGACTCCTATTACTTGGACATTATTTCTCTTTGCCTTGTTTTGCAGCTGTTGGATTGATTTTTCCTGGATCTTTGATGATTTTAAGAGATCCTTCCTTTCACAATCGCTAGCTGCCATGCTGTCTTCAAGATCTGAAATTCTATCTTCGGCTTCATTCAAGCAGTTTTGCAAGCTTTGAATGGAAGTTTGGATTTCCTGGAAATCTCTTTGAGTCTGTTTCATGCATTCTAATTCATTCCTAAATTGCTCATATAACGTTTCCATCTGTTGCCTATGTTCATCTATTTTTTTTATCTATTTATTCTCTAGATGTGCAGAGTATTTCTCTCATTATTATTGTCATTTCATTTTTTGCCAGAGAGATTTTTTTCTGATCTGATCTCTTCCATGGGCCAATGGAGTTGTTTCTTTACTTTAGATGTGGTCATTTCAGAGATTTCAGGTATGTAGCTTCCATGTTCTCCCATGTCAGTGTCTCCTGGACTTATTCTGGGTGGAGTTGAGTTCTGAGACTGCATTTTGCTCCTATGTCTTGTCATTTTGGATGTTAGATGAAAAGTGTTGCGCTCTAAACTACCCAGGTAGCTCACCAAAGGATTCTAGGGACCCTAGTTTACCTGGATATTAAACTTATCCCCAGATGGTAGCAGGCCATGGACCACTGGTCCAGCATCCCCAGGCAATTGCTGGGTTGCATGGCTCAGACCACAGTTGTGATGGTGAGGGAATTTTGACCTGTACCAGTGTTTCCAGGCCATGGATGGAAAGTGTGTGGGCCTCAGCCATGTATCCAGTTGTGGCCAGACAGGGGCCCCTGCTCGGGGATCCTCAGGTAGCTGGTCAGGGGAGAGCAGGCCTCACCTCCCAACCTAGAGGACCACAGAGCCTGGGACTGCTCCCATGCAGGTGGCCTCACCCACCAATGGAGAGTTCCACAGAGAACTGGGCAGCTTCTGTGCTGCAGGCCTCACCCACCAATAGACAGTTCCACAGAGATGGCCCTCTCAGGTGCTGCTTCCCTGGGCAGAGCTCTTTCCCTGTCCAAAACTTTTTTATTTTAACACAGGGTCTTGCTAAGTCACTAAGTCATTCAGCCTGGACTCAAACTGGTAATTCTCCTGCCTCAGCCTCCTACAGTTCTGTGATTACTGGTATGAATCACCCATGCCCTGCTCAATGTGTTTCTATTTTTGATCATTTCAGTTATTTTTGTTGCTTTGCTATTACAAAAACAGTGGTGTGAGCAACTACACCATCACTTATTATGCCACTCTAAATAATAAATTGGATGGATTAGAATTACTATGTTAAAGGATGAGGGCTGATTTAAAATTATCCTGCAGAAATTTTGTCAGCAGCAGGAAGCAATAAGTGCATTTACTATACACCCTCTTGCCAATGTCAGATAACATATAGAAAGCCATGAGCAAAGCTATACAACATTTTCTCAATGTCCTGGGGATGTAAGCATTGCGTAGCACATATGCAGACCAATAAAAATGAGAAACCATAAAAAAGAGGTAGAATAAAAAGTGGGAACAAATTTCACTTTACCTGTACTTTAATACTCATTTCTTTGATCCTTGGGAAGGCTAACATTTTCATTTTATGTTTAGTTGCCATTTGCAATGGTTCTTTTAAAAGCTATATATCATTTGGACTCATTTTTTAGGGGGGACAGATGTTCACTGTTTACCTATAAATTTCAAGTTTTTAAATGATAAAGATGAAAAACATTGCTATGTTCACTCGAGATTTGGGGGGCCATATTTTCTTTTATTATTGTGTAAGGTGTTTTGTTTATAATATCTCAGGAAATATATTTTTAGGACCCAAGTCCAGTTCCCCGAAGCCATGGAAATGTATCACTTCCCACCAGAAATATGTGCTTTTTCTGATAGCATAGAACTCTTTAAAACAATAAACAGAGGATTCACATCAGAATTGTCTCTCAGTGAGGCCCAATCCTCAGTCCTGAAAAATAGCAAAACCAGTGTACAATGCTCTTTTAAAAAATTCTATAGCTATTTTTAAGCACAGAGTCTCCAAAGGACGAGGTCAGTGCCGCTTTGTCAGGGGTGGTTTGGTCTGTCTTCCTAGAGTATTCCCCAGGAAGTTAGGGTTTTCTTTTCTTTGCAAATATTACTGCCTCAGAGGAGCTCAGCAGGATACAACTGGAGGGACGGGGTCATTACCAAAATCAGCAAAAATGAGGAGTGGCAGCCTGGTTGGGAACCCTGCCCAAAATGGATCAGCACTGCGCGGCCATGCAAGAGGGTCAGGTGGAATCCCGGGGGCGGGGCAGATGAGGCCACACACCTGGGGACCACAGTGATGTGTCAGGCACACAGCTTCAGTATCACACAGTCACCTTCATGTGGGAATCCCAACTGTAAATGGAGAGCAAAATCGAAGGTGGAGAACAGGAAATGGCGAGGGAGACCTGATTCAAGTAGGGAGAGAGAACTGGGAAAGAGCTGGTCTGTGCTGTGTGCGCGCTCAGCTCCACCTGGGATGTAAGCCTGTGTACCACAAATGCAGACCAAGAAACATGAGAAGCTGTAAAAGAGAAGTAGAATGAGCAGTGAATCCAGAGCTTTGTAGGGCTGAGATTTTTTTAGATTGAAAATCACCCATGGTTTTCTCACTCGTTCTTGAGGGATCTGAGTTCCTACATGTAGCCCCAGGACAGTGCCTGGTGAGCCCCTGCCTGGCTTGTTAGTTCCCAAGCCCAGCTCTGCATCCTACCTGGTCCTCATGGCCTGCCTCAGGAGCTGCTGAGCTCAGATGCAACAAGGCCTGAGTATCTTCTGCATGCTGCCTTGGGACCTGTGCCTGGGCTTCTGTGGAAGAGAGAAGATCTCTCCTTCTCTCTTTCTCTCACTGTCTCTGTCTCTCATCTCCATCTTTATCTCTGTCTCTGTGTCTCTGTCTCTGTTTTTCTCTCTCTCTTGCTACAGTACTGGGAATTGAACCCAGGACCTCCATACTGAGCTATATTCCTTGTCTTTTTTTCAGTCTTTACTTCGAGACAAGGTCTCACTAAGTCACTAAGTTGCCCAGGCTGGGCTTGAACTTGAGATGCTCCTGCCTTGGCCTCCCAGAGTGCTGCAGTGACAGCTGTGTGTCCTTATACCCAGTTTATGTGTAAATCATAATCACCACTGTTTCTCATCTTTTCATTTGAAATTGCATTACCATCTTTTTCTTACAGTGGGTTTTAGAGGTTAGATAGTAATTCATAATAAGAATATAAGAATTTAGGAGGCTTTCCATTTCCTTCTCCAGTTTGATTATGATGACTGCACAACTTTGCACTCATACTGCTTTGATTGGACCCCAATTATTTTCTTAGGACAAATTCCTAGATGGGGAGTATTTCCTTATGAGTGCGTGTATATGTCTATTGGCATAAACACTGATACTATGCAAAAGAAAGCAAAACACATTTGTTTTCAGAACTTATTTCTAGGAAATTTTTAGTACATAGAAACATTCTGCTTTGTGTTTGTTTGTTTGCTTCTTTCTTTCTTTGTACTAGGAGGGAATCAGGGCCTTTCTCACTGAGCTACATTCCCAGCACAGGTTTATTTTTTATTCTGAGACAGGACCTTGCTACTTTGCTGAGTTGTTCAGGTTGAGCTCAGTTTGTGACCCTCCTGCTTCAGCCTCCCAGAGTGGTGAGATTACAGGAATGGGCCATCATGCCTGGCTGGCTGCTAAAATCTTTAAGTCTCAGATTTTCCTAAAATCCTAAATAGGACTTTTAAAGCTGCATTTGTCCTTAATTCTCAAATATGCATGACTAGAAAATTTGCTTTTGTGCAACTGTGCAACCCTGGGCACCTGGTTTGGGCCTCTTTATTATTTTTCTCCCCCTTTCCTGCTCCCTGCTGTCCCCCACAGCCTCCTCAGCTCTGCCCTTTCCTGGGTAGATCCACCACACCAGGACAGTCTTGGTTCTTGATGATTAGCACCATGGAAAGCACTCCAAAGTCCCTTTCTCTGTCTTTCTCCCTCCCTCCCTTTCTGTCTCTCTTCCCCTCTTCTCCCTCTCTCCCTCCCTCCCTCCCTTCCTTCCTTCCTTCCTTCCTTCCTTCCTTCCTTCCTCTCTTCTCTTTGTCTCTTGCCAGTGCTGGGGAGTGAACTCTGGGCCTTCACACCAAACTACATCCCCAGCCCTTTTGATTTTTTATTCTGAGGCAGGATTTCCACTAAGTTACTAAATTGCCTAGGTTGAGCTCCAATTTGCAGTCATCCTGCCTCAGCCTCCCAGAGTGCTGGGGTTGCAGGTATGAGTCACCATGCATCCACAGCTGACAGGTGGCTATTTCTGCTTTGCTTATTTGCCTTTTGCATTGAGAAGACACAGTGTGTTTCCAAGAGCACCAATATTTTTTCAAAACATTACATGGCATCTGACTCATTTACATGGGGGGAGGGGGACAGATGTTCATGCAGGAAGCCACTCTACAGCTCCTGGGTGAGTCCGGGACAAAGGGAGATGAACGTGCAAAGGTGGTGAAGGCAGAGGTGGGGCTGGGCAACTCAAGGGGCGCTGGCCTCCCCAGACCACAGTGCACCCTCCACACGAGGACAGTGGGATCTCTGCCCTTGCTGTCACCGAGGAGCCGTGGGGTTTGCCACCATGAGCATCAGGTTCCAGGGGGCAGGCAGGAAGCTCAGAGGGAAGAGCATTTGGCCAGAAAGCAGCGGAGGTCCCTGCAGAGCCCCAGGGCCACTCAGCTCCACAGAGAGATGTGGCCCTTGGGCCCCACGTCGGTGCCGCTCACTTCACCTACAGAGCGGCATCCTCCTCAACAGCGATCACCCTGGGAAGTAGGCGGCCGGATCAGGGGCGGTAGTGTTCCGTTGTACACGTCTGCCATTTTATTTTTGTTTATACTTTGAATTTGGAAGATGTGAAGGGTGTTAGAGTGAAAAACTCATCTATCTTCCACCCGTTTGCACTTAATCTTAGCCAAAAGGTGGAGAAGCGATTCCTCCACCCGTTTGGAGACCTCTATTACTGTCTATTGCTTGGTTGTCTTTTCAGACACATATATTTTTAAAAAATATAACAAAAGTGCACATAAGTGAATGTGTGTTGGCTTGTGTGTGATCACGTATTAATACCACAGTGGTCCAAGGCAATTGTACCACATGCAGACCACCCTAGTTTTTGTCTTCTTTTGTAGGTAAGTGGTGAACATCACATGCCCTGTTCCAGTTGCCCTTGTACTTAGCAGCGCACCTCTGAACTGGGATCTCTTGTCACTGTATTTCCATATATACATGAAATATGTAGATTCAGTTCATTTTTACCATCTTGGTATATTTGAAGGTCACATAGTTAGTAGGAAACATGTGAACTTTGTAGCCAGAATCAATTAGGTTTGAATTTTAACTCTGAAAGTGTCTTTCTGAAAAATACAAGGAAATCATCTGGATTCTTGGAACAGTTATATTTACCTACAAGGCCAGCATGAGAATAAAAAATTGTACATGTAACACATTTAATGAAGCACGCAGAATACAAGGTACACAGTGAGAGCTGGTATGGTTTTTAAAGGGAACCATAGTATTATGTGTTCATCTTTCTATTGTTATATGCCAGCATGTAACAAGTGTTGGCAGTGAAAGGAGCTGGTGCTTCAAACACACTAAGTGGAAAAGCTCTGGAGATGCAGTAATTTAGGGGCAGGGAAGGCACTTCCCAGGCTCTTCTAGGATGATGCTTTTCCAGGATGGCTTTCAGGGAGCTTCCTGATAACTTCAGGAAGCTACTTGTCAGGGCTCTAAGAGAACTTTTAATTACATTCCTTGCAAACACAGTGTGATTTCATCCTAGATTATAGCAGCAGCTCCAGCCTCAGAGTGTGGGAAATTGCTAATCAATCACAGCACCTAGAACTTACAGAGGAAAAAGTCATATTTCACATCACTTTGCTTATCTCGTGCCCAGACATTAGGCTCCACAGGGCACCCAGACACATTTAGAAAGCCGCTTATAAAAACCCCAAGCAGTGTGTCATGATACTGAATATAGCATATTAGAGCTGGAAGAGACTTCAGGGACAACCCAGTTATTAGTTTGTTCATTAACCTATGCATGCACTAAATATAACTCCAGTGCACAATGATTTCGCATCGCTGTGATGCAGGTGTTCTGCTAATCACCTCCCATCTGTAATCTGCAGTCCTTCCACCACTCATCAGGAGAGGTATCATTGCCATGGGTCATAGCTCAGCAACTGCCATTCAGTGAGTTTAGGAAGCTGCTAGAGGTGACATCATTCACAGGAGGTAGAAATGATGTAGGAAGCCAGGCGTGTCTGGGTGCAAAGCCCGTAAACTCTCACACTACCCCACTGAGTGCTCCATGTGCCAGACAGCAGAGCAGTGTGTCTATAAAGCAGCAAGAAGGCAAAAGACCTTGTGATCAGAGGACGCTCCACTCCAGAGCTGCCACTTGGGGGCTGTGTGGCTTGGGCCAGCCCAGCGCTGCGATGCAATCTACCCCACCCCATGGATGGGAGATAAGTAATGGGAAATCGGGCCTGGTGGGTTGGAATTCTTCCTGGCCTCCCTTGCCTGATTGCCTTCCTCTCAACATAAAGAGCATTTCATCCTCTTACTCTAGTTTCTGTTCCACAGCACACTGGCTCAGATGAGAAATAGGGAAATTTGTTTCTCCTCTAGATTTCCTCCTTCAGAACAAAAGGTGCACCTGGTACTACACAAGTGGGTGATAACGTTCATAGCCTGTTTTCCGGTACTTTGCCTTCATTAGTCCTTGAGCTGTCCGTCTCCTCTACTCAGCTCTGGCCCTACATTTTTTTCTAAAAGTATCTGGTCTAAACCTGCAGGTTCTCTCCCCAGATCCTGTCAACTCACTTCCAGCACCATTGACTCCCTGTAGGTGACCCATGTTCCTCAGTATCAGGCTCCACTTTTGAGCAGCAGGGTGAGTGGGCAGGAGGAACACAAGCTCAGACAGTCTTGGGCACAAAGCAAAGTGCCCACACCTTGCTTGAGTAAATCATGGGGCTTTCGGGGTGAACCCAGGTGACAGAGAGGCACTCTTCCGGTGGCTGTAGAGAACAGGGTTGAAATGATATGGGGATCACATGGCTTTATCCCTTCCCCTCCCTGCAAATGACTCCTGTTACACAGCAAGGGATGTGTTGCACTGACCATGAACAAAGTGAAAAAGTGAAATATAAGGCTCAGTTCAGGCTCACAAGCAAGGCGAGAGGTGTGTGTTTACAGTGAGCTTTTCTAATCAAGGGGCTATTGGCTGGCTCAGAAGGGTGCACACTGTGAAGCGAGGGCTCTAATCACAGGTCCTTGTTTCCTTAGCCTCCTTCCTCCCGGACCCTGCAGGGTCCACTTTCCACCCTGACCACCCTCACTTCCACCCTCTTCCCAGCCCTGTCCCAGCTCCGAGTCCTGGGTAAGATGGGACCAGTCCGTCTCACCTAAGCCCCTGAAAGCCAAACAGCAGGCTCCTGTCTCCATATTTAATGAGAAAAGCCTCAAGTCAGGAAGGCTGGTGCCAAGGTTTTATGGGGGATCTCAGCCAAATGGCTTTGTCAGGAATTCAACCAGCACTGGCCTCTTGCTCCCAGGGGAGCTGCAAAATGCAAGGAGCTCGGGTAAAACAGAAAAGCAATTTCCCAAGCAAGAGACTGGGAGCCTTTAACAAGCCCAAGTGAGCCTTTCACTTGACTGTTCCTCCCCTTGTCCTCCAGTTGGCTAATTAGATTGCCAGCTGTGAGGAGGTCTTTGCTGGCCCAGAGAGAGGATGGAGGGTGGGTCTCCTGGGCCAGAAGCACTGATGGGCTCCTCAGTAACGAGGAAGCCAGGCCAGGGGATGGCAAGCATTTCGCAAAATCTCCTTTCCTTTTCACCCTCTCTGCCTTTCTCCTTCTGCCAAGTCATGCCTCAAATCCCACTAATGGTGGAGTTTTGAATTTTTCAGAGGGAGAGGGAACAGTCAAATGAAGCATGCAAATTTCCCTGAAGGAGGATGGGACACACTCAGTTATGGCATCCATCCATTCAGTCTTGTTGCTGGCGTCTTTTTCTGCTTCTCTTTTTCCTCTTCCACATCTTCCTCCTCCTCCTCCATGCCCTTCCTCCTCCTTCACTTTCTCTCCTTGCTGCTTTTCTCCTCTTCCTCTTCTTCCCTTTCCTCCTCTTTGTCTCTTCCTCCTTTTCTTCATCCCTCTCCTCTCTCCCTCCTCCTCTTTCTTCATCTCCTTAATTTTGTTAGATTCCGGGCCAGGTGGGGCTACAAGAAGGAGAAGAGGGATGTTAGGACCGTGTGAAGGCTCTGGAGTCTCACCAAGGTTCTCGCACACCACGCATATGGAGGTTTGTTTTCTCTCCTAGTCTGTTAGCCAGATTATCACCTAACCAACGTTGTACATTTAAGAGAAAAAATCCAGTTACATAGAGAGTTAACAAATAATGAGGGAAGCGACCACACCAACCTAACAGATACAAGGTAGAACAGCTGAGGGGGTGAGGAGAACAGATGAAGCAGAAGCGAAGACACACTGAACTGAATCTTATAAAACAAGTTCTTTTTATGATAAAGCACAGAAAGGCAGCAAGATAAGCGAAAATTAGTGATTTAAGAGGATAGAAAGTTGGAAAATGAACAAAAGCAAATACAATCTGAGGAACTTCTTGTGGGTCAACTGACGCATATCTGAACGCTGACCTGAAGCTTCCCCAGTGCCTGCAAAGGCCTGTCCTAGGTCTTCATCAGTTTTAAAGTGAAGATGGAGAAGGACCTACGCATCGACAAGCTCCAGGAGCCAAAAGCTGGAGCTATTTGATATAATATTCAAAGAGTGGGTCTGTGATGGGGTCCTTTTGTCATGCCCCATCCTACATTGAGTCTCCACTTCCTACTGTAGGCCATAGACCTCCATATCTGGAGCTAGACCCACAAGAAAGTAATTGCAGTAGCTTTCTCCTCATGTAAGGGAGATATGGTCTGGGACTGCCAGCGGATTCCTGAAACCTTAGTCTTGAGCCCTATCGTCTACCTGTCTATCATCTATCTATCTGTCTGTCATCTATCTTTTACCTACCAACTATCTACCTACCACCCACCTGCCATCTGTGTATCTGTGTCTATCTGCTCTGCTTTTCGTTATACATATATATCTCTGTGATAAAGTTTGATGCATAAATTAGGCACACTGAGAGATAATAAGCTAATACACAGGTAATAAAATAAAACAGTTATAATAATATCATGAAATAAAAGTTATTTCTGTTTTATGACATGTGTTTCTGGAATTTTCCGTTTAGTATGTTCAGACTGCAGTTGATCACAGGTAACTGAAATCACAAAAAGCAAGAATACAGTTTAGGGGGACTAGTGTGAAGTCAAGTGGGGTGATGGGGGTCATCTGGGGAAATTAGTGACTTTATAAGATGAGACCCCAGTACCTCATGGGCTGGGCTCACTGCTGATGTGACCAATCGCTGTGATATGTCAGGTGGACTTGTGTAAGATCCGCCTAACTGAGGAGTAAATTCTCTGTTGTGCTTTAGCTACATGCATGGTGGAAAGGCGTTCTGAGGACATAGCAACAGGAAATGACACCATATCGGAGATCAGTCAGCTGGAGCCCTGCCTTGGACTTCCAAGCTCCAAAACTGGGAGAAGTAAATTTCTGATATCTGTGCTCTCCAGTCTATCTTGGTACAGAAGCCTGAGCTGGCCAATGTCTGGTCTCAAGAGCACTGAGAGGGGCTGTGCCTTTGCCTTGTTCACAGGATCATCCTCCGGGGAGGAACCTATTCCTGTGAATGCTCTGAATATTGATTTATTGATTCCAGGTCTTCCGGTCCTTCCTCTAAGACCAGGCTACAAGGTGATCTCAAGGCCAACCTGAACTTCATGGTGAGACCCTCCCTGTCTCATTATGAAGAATCCCATCCTTGGGGATTCTTCTTTTTTCCTAATAAGGACAGGGTTGGTTAGGTGACAATCTGGCTAATAGATTAGGAGAGAAAGCAAAGCTCTATATCCATGATGTGCGAGAACCTTGGTGAGACTCCAGAGCCTTCACATGGTCCTAACATCCCTCTCCTTCTTGAGTTCAGCATCCTCCCAAAGGAACTCTTCTTCAGCCCATATCCCAAAACGAAAACATCACGTGGAACCTGGTAATAGCCATAGCCAACAGACACTGAAAATAGTGACATAAAATGTGAGAGAGACATCAGCCTTTTTTTTTGTCTTTTTGAGACAGGGAGGGTCTCACTATGAAGTTTAGGTTGGCCTTGAGCTCACATTGTAGCCTGGTCTCGAACTTTCAATGTTCCTCCTGCCTCAGCCTCTCGAGTGCTAGGATTACAGGCGTGCGCCACCACGCCCAGCTTGCATCAGTCATTGTCAGTGGGGTTGTTTGTTCTTACAGACTAACATAGAGCATGATGAGCAACGCACCCATCTCACAGGGTTCGCACAAACCGGGGACATAATGGCACATACTGGATGACTGCCTATCCCTTCTTTGTTCCCAATACTTATTCTATGTTATGGTTGATACATTGTGTCAACCTGGGGAGTCTAGAGGTTTGGCTGAGTGACTCAGCAGGAAGCCAGGGTGCTTACTTTGTATACATCCTGAGCCTGTGGAAGAGGAGGGCATGGAGATTTTGTGAGAGGTACACGCCCCCTGGGTGGGCGTAGCCTGTTTACAATGTAAGGGAAGAAAAGAGGCTGCTTGCAGCCATTCCTCCCTTTTGCTGGTTGTTTTGCTGTGCTCTGCTTCCATGAACAATTTGCCCTCGCCATGTGCCACTCTGCCTCTGAACCAGCCAAGTATGGACTGAAACCTCCACAAACTGTAAGCTAAATAAACCTTTCCTTCCTTCATTTTTGGGTGTTGGGTATTTTGTCTCAGCAACTAGAAAAACGTAACCAAGACACTCTATAAGCCTTCTCTCATATTGTTTCTAGCTCCCTTTCCCCCTCAGGATGGCATCTTCATAATTTTCAGTATTTAGTTCAGGCTTCAGTTCCACTAGGCTTCTTTTCCCAGGATCCTGTGGGTTGGACCCACTGCTAATGTGACCATTAGTTGTGTTATGTCAACTTGACTTGAGTAAGAATTGCCTAGCAGATTAGTGACTTTGGGGGTGTGTCTGAGATGTAAGCCAGAAAACTGAAGGGGAAAGATCTGCCCCAGATGTGGGTAGCACCAACTAGTAGGCATACATCTGGGACAATAGAAATGGAAAGAAAAAGGAAGTCGTTACCATTCTCAGAACTCTGGTCTTCACCATTGCCTGTGGGTGTTGGTGTGTAGTTCCTTTAGTGGTTGTGTGCAAGCTCTTCATCCTTTCAGTGTGGACTTGCACTGGTGACTACAGTGAGCTTCTAAGCTACTGTGGATTGTTCCCCCAAAAGTCTCATGCAGTCACATGTGGGCTTTTTCAGAAGTGGCTGAGTCTAGAGGATGTGATTGATTTACAGTGCAATACCAGGATTAAGGGTGCTGGGATTCAGGGTGGGTGGTTCCTAAACCAATCCATCCAATCAGATTGGTTTAGCACCACCCAAATTCCAGCAACCTAGATACAATATAAAAGGGGCAAAAAGATGTTGATCAGGTATCTTATATACTTTGCCACCTCCTGGCAACCCTGAACAAACTCCTCTGTGAAGCCCCCCTGCCTCGGAGCCAGCCGATTATGGACTGAAACCTCTACAAACCATGAGCATAATAAACCTTTTCCCCTTTAACTTTGGGTGTCAGGAATTTTGTCTCAGCAATGAGAGAAAAGAAACTAAGACACAAGCTGTCAATCTTTAACTGAACCTTCCGGATCTCAGTATAAAGACTACCATATTGGGTTCTTCCACCTGTGATGTGGAAGATGGCCATTGGAATCTTCTCCTTCTGAACCAGTAAGCTTTGCTGATGAATTCTTTACGTAATCATACATGTGTTTTATAACTGCATCTGCTCCTCTGTAGAACACTGACACAACTGATGTCGCTAAACTCTTATTCACAGCTTCATCACTGTGTTTAGAAGACAAAAGAACCAGCCTCAGTACCTGTCTCCCCAGCTAGATTTCAAAGGGTGGGCATCATGTCTCATTCATTAGTCTCCAGTACATCTTGATAAAGGCTGGCATGAAAGAGTGTCCTTGAAAATGACCAATCTTCAAGTCATAGAGCATCCCCTGAAATCTCTGCCCTGGTAGATCCACTCTGCTCAAACCTCTGCTGGCCTAAGGATCCTTACTGCGTGGATAGAAGAGGTGAACTGTGCCTCACATTATGTTAGGAAGACCAAGAGACAGACCAAGGAAAACTCAATGTGTTAGCCATGCTTCTGTGACAGTTAAGCTGGACTGCCAACTTGGTTGACTTGAGAGCTGCCTAGGGGATTAATAAAGGACACTTCTGGACATGTCTGAATGGTCAAGAAGGTGTGACCTTGGGGTCTCTCTTTGGCTCCTCCCCTTCCTCTCTGCTGTTGTTCCTCTTCTCTGCTTCCTGGCCGCCATGGACTAAGCAGCTTTGCTCCCCCAGGTCCTTCCGCCATGATGCTCCTGCCTTGGAGCAGCCGACCATGGACAGAAATTGTGAGTTAATGAAGCCTCCCCTCCTTTAAATTGTAGGTGATGAATGTTGTGTTTAAGTAATAGGGGAGTTGACTACTACAACATCAGAGGCACAAAGGAATCTGAAAAATGCACTAATGATGTGGCATCTCCAGCTCAGCAGGGCTGGCCTAGTTGGATTTCTAGGAGCTCATGTCACAGCAGAAATAAAGGAGGAAGAGCAGGACAGCTAGGACAGCATGTTCTTCTTACACCCCTCAGACCTGTTTGTTCTCATCACACACCTGTATGATTTTCATAAATGATGAGAGTGACTATAGAGATGAAATGGCCTAAACTTGCTGCAGTAAAATCAGTGGAGATCCAGAAGTGCCGTATCTAGCACAAAATACATACTTGGGATCCAATAACTGTTTTATGTTTTGAATTATTCAGTGTAATAATGGGGCTAGCCAAATGATGCTGTTGGGAAAGAAATGATATTAAGTTAAAAATTCATATTTCAAAGAGACTTGTGTATTTTCCCTGTGCATGTTATTGTGCTAGATAGTGAGGAAATAGATCAAAAGACAGTGGAATCAGGTGAGGTGGCACAGATCTCTAATCCCAGCAGTGTAGGAGGCTGAGGCAGAAGGATCACAAGTTCAAGCCCAAGATGGACCATTCAGTGAGACTGTGTTTAAAATAAAGACTAAGTTACTGAGGATATGAAGACCCTGGATTCAGTCCTTAGTATCTCACACACACAAAACTGACAGTAGCTCTGAGTCCAGGAAAGGAGACAGCCCTCTAAACAGTGCATTTGAACATGTGTTCAAATCCTCTAAAGAGAAGGAGGGATCAATTCTAACGTAACTGGCCGGGACATCGAGGAAAGATAGCAGTACAAGTGTTGAGAAATGAAACTGAACACACACACCTGTGCATGTGAGAGCAGGCATGCACGCGTGCGCGCGCATGCATGCGCGCGCACACACACACACACACACACACACACACACACACACACACGCACTGGGCTGATTTGGGACATAATATGCATGGAATGTATGTTTAATAAAGAAGGTCATTTCTAAACAAGTGATTTTGCCCGGGTTCCACGGAGACATAAAGCCAGAGACTATGTAAGACTTGATTCAGTGTAAGTGATTCATTGTAGCAACAATATTCATTGATATCTTCTGATTTCACAGTCGTTGTTCATTTCAAGTTTTCCCTGGACTTGGATATTGGTGGACAATAAAGGAAGTTTCCAGCAGCCTTACAGAACATCCCTTCCCACTTGGCT
The DNA here is from genome assembly GCA_004027595.1 of Dinomys branickii. Classification (NCBI taxonomy): domain Eukaryota; kingdom Metazoa; phylum Chordata; class Mammalia; order Rodentia; family Dinomyidae; genus Dinomys; species Dinomys branickii. The sequence continues at coordinate 8,695 of PVLD010017448.1, read as the reverse complement.
CCTGGCTTAGCAATTCAATTTAAAAGATATTATAGCTTAATTGGAAAAGAAATAGACCTGCTGCCTGAAATACTGTTCTCTATTCTTTCCTGATTGTTCCCTGGGGTGACTACCTAGCACCCAGATTCTCATTTGTAAGATGGGAAGAAAAGGCATATAATTTCAATGCAATAGTAAAAATGATAAAACATGGTGCCAGCCGTATAACAGTCATTTAAGAGATAGTGCGGGTGACTTTGACATTCAGAATCAAATGACTGGGATTCCAGGAATTCAAGTCTACAAACCATTAGAAAATTATGAAAATTTCCTGTTCTCTAAGGCCATTCCAAGTAGTTTGTCTAGGATCTGAAAATAAACTAAAAACACATTAATGTCAAAATAGGTCTTTTGAGAATGTGGTCTTGAATTTACGTTTGCAACATCCTTAGTATTTATAGAAAATAGAATTATATTTAAGAGCATTTACAGATAAAGTAAATCCCCTTTCGTGCTTTGTGCCTCATATATGTTTTCTAGAAGAAGCTAAATAATTGTGTAAAATATCCTCTACTTTGGTATAGATTTAAATTTCAGAACCCAATATGATATTGTCACTATTCTGCTGAAAATACTTCTGAAATTTTCAAAGTCCAAAAATGTCAAGTCAAAATTAGCTGATTTTGTACCAGGTATTACAGTTTGGTTCTCTGGTCATCATTTCTTTGCACATGGAACTTTGATCAGGAGAAACTTGCTCCTCCTCTCCACTCTTGTGTCCCTTCATAGTTCCTTATTTGAAGTATAATTAATAAATATGATGAAGGCTGGGATGTGGCTCAGTGGTAGAGCTCTTGCCTTATATGTACAATGCCTTAGGTTTAATCCCCAGCATGACAAAATTATGATGAATATGAAATTATTTTAAAATTTATTAGTTTAAAAGACACATTGCCATGAGTCCCCCTCAAAATACTCCCCCTCTATTTGCATACACTCATCCCATCACCCTTGCCACTTTTTGCAGCAGCTCTGGAGTCCTCTTTCCTGAGGGTCTTTAGCTGTGCTGTCCTGGCTGCCTCGATGTCCTGAATGGATTCAAAATATCTCCCTTTCATAGTCATTGTGACTTTGGAGTACAGCCAGGAGCTGCATGATGCTACATCTGGTGAACAAGGTACATTAAAGACAGACTATCATGGTTTTATTTGACAGAAAATGGAGCAAAATTTTAGTCAATGAGAGGTGATCATAAAATACAGTAATGTTTACATTTTAATAATCATTATAGTAGAAGACACACTGACATTAATCACCCTGAAGATAGTTAAAATACTCCCGCTCCCTTTGAACCCACTTATTTATCATTTTCAGCAAAGAGTCCTTTACTGTAAAAGTTTTTTTAAAAAATTTAGATATTTACCATATCTTTCAGCCGCTGCTTGTGTGCAAATATCAGTCAGTCTTTCCTGCAGGACCATCCTCGAGTAGGGTCCATAGATTCCCAGCAAATCTCTAGATAGGAAACCTATGAACTTGGCTGGGCAATTTTTCTTTCACATTTTCTTTTTTCCACTTGCACCAAGAAAAATGTATCATTTCCTTCTATTATGAATTAGTAAATATACTACAGCTATAGTTCTCACAGTAATTTGCAAATTTAAGGTGATAGATTTTCTCATATAGCATTATAATTGTAAATACCTGGCAATACTATTTACACCAACTATGATTTTGAAAGTATGGTAGTATTAGGTAGAGTGTCACATTTAATAAGATCCTCAGGCCTGGGAGTGTAGCTGAGAGGTAGAGCATTAGTCTGTGATGCTCTGGACCATGGACTCAGTACCCAGCACCATAAAACAAAAGCAAACAAAACTATGGAAACCTTAACAAAGAAACAATGGTTTACAATTTTTAAAAAGACTTTAAAATTCTATTTTAGTAAAACATTTGTGATAGTTCACTGTTGTGTTAATTTCAGTAATAAATGCCCAACTGATAGGCTTAGTATTGTTCTAGATGTGCCTGAATGGATTTACTGAGTATGGAAGACCTGCTCTGTGTGTGGGTGGCATCAACCAATTAGCTTGCAGCCTGAGTGGAATAAAAAGGGAAAGAAATAGGATGGCTCACCACTGCTTCTTGTGAGGAACTCAGTCTTTGCCTTTGCTTGGACATCATTTCCTGGTGTCCAGCTCAGACCCTTCAGGTTCCTCATATGAACTTGCACCATATTCTGCAATGAGCTCCAGGCCTTTGATTTGCCTGGATACTTTGGCTTCTCTGTGCACAGATGGCCCCCATGCACTCTTCCACATCTAATCCTGTAGGTGGCCACTGTGAGCCTACTTTGTAAATACTTACATATATATATATATATATATATATATATACACACATTATATTAAATAAACATATATTAAACCTGTGCCTCTAATGAGCACTGGCTGATACAATTTGGAAGACTGTATTGTTTCCTTTGTGAATCTCTGTATTTTTTATTGCATTTAAATATCATCTCCTATTTTAATGCTTAAATAGCATTACCCTGAGAAGATGAGAGGTTTTGCTAGATTGGTCAGGAGGTCCATGACATAAGAAAGTTGAAGGACTCTAGTTGTCTTCCAGCTAGACTGGAGCTCACTGGGTCTCCCATGTTATTTCATCCCAGTGATCTTGGTGACCAGTATGGTTTTCAGAATAAGATGAAGGGATGATGTTTGTTCATTTGAGCAAAGGATCTAGACACATGTCCAAGATGAAGTGCTGATCAGGTCATTTTGTCTGTGATTGTAACTCTGTGTAAGTGACATTTGCCTGATTATTTCCAAACCTCTTGGTTTTCCTGCTTTGTCACACTGCTAATAAAGGACTTGGCCAGGTCTGCTTTTTAAGGAACCAGAAGGATGTCTTATAAAAAATAAACCTTTCCATCATTTGGCTTAGGTTACCATCCACGAGGTAGCATAATAATTTCGCTGGCATGCTCAGGATGTGGGTCTCTGTGTGCATCTATGAGTTCGACAACTGCATCTATTATTAGAGACATAGTTTATGTACTAAAGTATATGTGCATTTTGGGAAGGAGAACGATTACATTTAGGAAATAGAATTGTAATGTATTTCAGACATGGTAAGTTACATTGACTTGTAACATGGCTGATCAACAAATAGTTTGTGTCTTTAAATGATTTCTTTTATTAAATCGTGTGCTAGGAAAACATTGTTATATTATTAGTGTGATCTTTTCTCATGAATATGTCATGTTGCCCTATTGACTTCCTGCATTCAAGCAGAATGCAGAGAAAGAAAGTGACAGATATAGGTGACCTAGCAAAAATAGAAGAGATTCAGAATAATGTTTAATTTTATCTTCCCCATAAGGGAAAGGAACCACAGAGAGGAGAGGTGGATGAAAGACTTCTGGGGTAGAAACCTGCCCTCAGAAGGGAGGTATGAGGCAGAACACCTTAGGCCAGGTTATGAAATGAATGGGTGGGGGGTGACATAGAAACCACAAAGTATCTGCCGTGGCGTGAGGGTCTTCCAGATGAGATCAACCGCTGGTAGGGTGCTTGGCTCTCACCAGATGGGGACAAGCACGGTGCTGGCTGTGGCAGTGTCGACAGAGCCCAGGGCCCACGGCAATGGCTGCAGTCAGGTTGTTTGTGTCTCCCCAAAGTTTGTAAGTTGAACCTAATCCTTAATGTATTAGGTGAGGCCTTGGGGAGGAGATCTGATGAGGCGTAGGAGCAGTGTTTTATAAAATTGACCAGGGGAGCTTTCCTGTGCTTTCCCCAAGGCAAGGACACAGAGCAGGGGCCACCAAGGAGGAATGCCACCTCACCGGGTATCAAAGCTGCTGGCACATTAATCATGGACTTCTCAGCCTCCAGACTGCCAGCAGTACATTTCTGCTGCTTGTAAATGACCCCATCTGGACTATTTGGTTTCAGCAGCCTGATCTCACTAAAACCATCCAAGAGATGGGACGCAGCACCTGTTTGCATACCGTCAATGGTGTAGGACAGTGTATGTCCCCCAGAGCTTAAAAGGAACACCAGGAAGAGAGTAGGTAAGTCACTGAAGAGACCTCAGTTTAATATCCACAGTCTGTTGGCATGAGATATGCAAACATGTAGAGTAAACTCAGGTAGAGAACGATTATTGCTTAATTATTAAACTCCTGGATTTGCTTCTTGTCAGTATACACATACTGTACGTGCACATGCACGTATACCTATACACATACATAGGAGATAGTTCTTATTCTGAGTGCCCTGCGATGATTTGAATGTGTGTCCCCAAAACTCTGGGTTGGGACCTTAATCCATAACAGAACAGTGTTAGGATCAGTGACTTTTGAGAAGTGATTAAGTGCCTCCATGATGGAGGTTGTGAGCGTCTCTCTCCCTTTTTCTCTGTCCCTCTGTCTCTCTCCCTCTCCCCCTTCTCTCTGTCTGTCTCTGTCTCTGTCTCTGTCCACGTGATGTCTGCTACCAAGCAGCAGTGTAGTTAGTTCACCCTCCACAGGTGAGGATGCCTTGCTCTCACACTTCCTGGCTCCAGACCATGAGCTAATACATTTCTGTTCTCTGTAAATAACATTTTGTAATAGCAGCACAGGTAGATGCGTTCTTTTATGATACTTTTATATACGCTTTCCCCCAAACAACTCTTTTTTTGTGTCCTGATACAAATAGTTTTGCTTCAAGTTGTTTGTGAATTCTTTTATGTCATTTTCCCATTTAAATACAAAACATTGAATTAAATTATATACAAGGTTCCTATTAGTATCACTCGGAAATCTTGATTCCATGAATCAGGGCTTCATAAGCTATATAGATTTATATCTTATAAAGAAATCAAGGTATTCTGAAGAGTCTTGTAAATGCATTTTTCAGGTAAAGTATTACTCCAAGCTTTAACTATAGCCATATATATGCAACATATAAATATCACTTACTTTAAAATGTTAAAATAAAAGGCAAGCTTCATAGGTGGCTTACATGGTTTTGCCACTAATACCGAGGCGTTGCTGACTTTGATTCACTCATTGGCCTTTCTGTTCTGTAAATAACTGTATTAGCCCTGTGTAGAAGTTTGTGCTTTTACTATTTCTTGTATAATATGCAATAAAAATATATAGTAAATGTCAAAATTTAAGAATAATGATTACAGTAAAAGACATCTTGCCATTAATTCCACTCGAGATCCCCACACCACCACACACTTCAGATACGCTCATCCTGTCATCCTGGCCACTTTCTGCAGCAGCTCTGGAGTCCTCTTTGCTGAGGGTCTTTACCGGGTGGGATCACAAATACAGCGAGTGCTGCTGCCGAGTGCCCTCTCGTGGGAAGCCAGGCTTGTAGAAACGTGGCACTGTGTCCTCCTCTGCCGTGGACACAGGATCTGGCACCATGTGACTCCTGGCTCTTCCCCAAAGCCAAAATGACCATGAAGAGGAAGTGTTTTGAGTCCACTTGGGACACTGAGGCAGCCTGGAGAGTACAGCTAAAGACCCTTAGGAAAGAGAGCTCCAGAAGTGCTGCAAAAGCAAAAGTGATGACGAAATGAGTGTGTTCAAAGCACTGTGGGAAGATTTTCAGGGGGATTCAGGGCAATGTCTTTTATTGTCATATGTTTAATTTAAATATTCACTATGTTTGTTGATTATACCTCATATATGGAATGCTGTGTCAACTCCTCACTGATGGTGGCCCCTCATCTTTGATAATCTCCAGTCCAACAAGACCTCACAGATCACACTGATTGACAAGGCCCCCCCACCACTGTCGCTCTTCAACATGGGACCCTGTTCGTGGCTGTGTCCAGAGGTGTCTCCCAGACCACCCCCCTCAGGTGCTGCCTAGAGTGCCACATCATAGGGGAGGTGCCAGATGAAGTCTGCCATTCGGATTCTCCCAAGTGCTAAAGCAATGTCATCTTTATGTCACTGAAGGGAAGTATTAAGTCACAGCAAAAGAAGTAACATTTTCTCCTTCTATTTTGTCCTTCAACAGGGAAGCTATCCTTCTGATCCTACAATGATATGTGAGTGCTGACTTGTTTTTGCTTGGTTTACTTACTTATTTACCACTAATTTTCAAACTTGTTTATCCTCTAGTTTTACCCACTAGAAACGTAAATTCCATAAGATAATGACCAAGACTCTTTGGTTTCCCTCTGTATTTCTTGGTTTTAGAATGTTGCACAGTTCTTATTGGTTACCTTACAATTACTTATCAGATTAGTTTGTAGTGAAGAGTTCTATGAGTTTCAAAGATGTGATGATAATTTCTTTTGTCCTCTGTGTGCTCTTCAAATGACCTAATCCCTGCTCTCTCCAATGCCCTGCTTATCCTCAATATGACTGCTTGATTCTTTAAAGTTTATTCTGACCAGAATGTTCCCTTACCATGCTAGGTATTCCTAAGAAGTTTTACACACCTGGAAGAAGTCTTGATTTTCCAGACAGGAAGTCTGGAAAATTCTCTTCAATTTTACCCTTCTGTCCTGCACTTGCCAGAAAGTTTGGTTAATTCTTGGGAAATTCTCCAATTACCTTATACTGCATCTGGGAATTATTTACCTAGAACTTGTGTCTTTAAAACAGTCATTTCTGGGTGTACATCCTCCTCTCTGCTGTACTGTACTGTTAACTTCTAGGGGAAGAAAACTGTGTGTTTTTGTATTACCCATTAGGCACATGTTACAAATACTGGGTAATATGCAGTAAAAAAAGGTATCAATCTAAGAAGATGCTTCTGCAGTCCTTCTCCTTAGGGCCTCCGTCTTTGTATGTGGAGGAAGAGAGTTGGAGATCCCTTGTGTGTCCATACTCGTGGTGATAAACACACACACACACACAAAGGTAATGTATATATGATAAAAACTTTACAATTCATCATTTAAATTTTCATCATTATTTTCAAAATCCTATGACTTTTTAATGGTACTTCAGATTGAACCAAGGTTGCCACACAGAGCTATATCCCCAGACCTTTTTAAGCCTTTAAAAAATTTTTTAAGGCCTTAGTGAGTTTCTTAGTTGCACATGCTGTGTTCAAAGTTGTGACCCTCCTGCCTCAGTCTCCAAGAGTGCTGGAATTATATGCATGTGCCACCATACCCAGTTTAAAACACTATGATTCTAGTAAGCAAACCATATTTATGCTGCCTCTTTAGGTTTAATTTCAAGATCAAGATATTAAACTTTTCTAAAATTGCTTTGCAAAATTAACTTTGAAATCTACATTTCAATGTCTCAAACAGACCAAATCTGGCACAATGCAGACTAGAATGAGTGTTTAGCACTTTGCATGCAGAAGTATATCCCATCACACACGGAAACCCTTAGGGCCTTTGTTTTCCTTTCTAACTTGAGCTTGTGCCAAGCAGGACCACTTAAAAATACTTTTATCCCAAGGCCGTTTCTTCAGGGTGAAGGCGGCCTTGCAAGTTAAGCTTAATACACTGCTTGTGGAAGATAAGTTATCAGCCAATTCAAAGGCAGTTAGGTTCTCTAATAGATGCTTTGTCTAGGGCGAGTATATTTGCCTTTACTCTTTAATCTGAAAGTACTTATCAGTGAAACAGCCACCCTGGCACTGGAGCAGTGGCAGATTAACAACAATTTCACAAGAGGACATGTTAAGTTTATGTCCTTTAGTCTCTATAACCCTTTTAACTGCTGGAAATACCACCCATAACCCTGAGGAGAGCTCTTAATCCTGTGTTTCTAAAGCTACACATTAGGTGAGGGAAATAGCTCATCAATATCTACTGCCCCTACTAAGCCTCAGGACATTTTTTAAAAACTCAAATAGAAGTCATGCCCATCTGAACATGATGTTTGTTTCAAATGCGCAGTTCTTCTGTCCCTCTCTATTTAAGGAAGTATGTCTAGCAATTATAATAACTTGACTCAAGAATCAAATATTTAGGGCAGCAAACTGTGTCTATTTCAGGCTTTGCAGCTGACATACATTCTTAGGATGCACAGGTTAAACATAGTATTTCATTTCAAGTTCCTGAGAAGGGAAGGCCCACAGCAAAATGAAAAGGCTGTGTTTCCACACACACTGCTCGCTTCTGTGGCTGGGTGGAGATCGGGCAGTTGAGTCAGGCCCTGAATAAAAGTCCTGATGGCTGACGTTTAAATGGTTAATGCGTTTCACTCTCATGCAGAAGCATACCGAAGTACACAGCCGCAGAGTTATTAATACATTAGTCCAGCCTGTAATTATTATCCTCATGGATCTTATCAAAAACAGCAAGAGCTAGGCAAGAAATGGGTAATTACAGGATGAGCACAGGGAGACGGCTTCGTTTTGCTTTTTACCCAAAAAGCTTTTCATCAGCATAATGAACAAAGTATCTGGGATCTGTACTGAAGCACATTAAGCAGGTGATATGACTACTAAGGCATTTACTAGCCCTGTCCCCCAAGGTTTAGTGCAACCCGTACGCACTGTGCTCCCTGTACCCACCCCCAGGGAAAACTGTCCTCTTTCTCATTCTCTTAGACCAATCTTGAATGAATCATTGCTTCAGTGACTTTTGTATAACTCTCCCAAAGGAAAATTTACCTTCTTATCCCTCTATCTATATATCTATCCATCCATCCATCCACCCATCTATCCATCCACCCACCCATCCATCCATCCATCCATCCATCCACCCATCCATCCATCCATCCACCCACCCA